>MU280225.1:0-72443 GCA_022385635.1 Xylaria scruposa
AAAAATATTTTTAATTTAAATATTTTTATATATTAATTATTATTTTTATTTATATTTATATTTTATTATATTTTATTTTATTATTATTATATTATTATTATAACTTTAAGCCTTGTGTGGGTTTATAAGTGGCTAGTGCGTAAGGCTAATGCCTGCGGCTAAATTAAGTAATTATTATATTATATATAAAAGCAGTGAATAATATTCGCATTTATTGCTTTAGCCGTAAAAGGTACCTAGTAGCTTATAAATTCTATATATATTTGCTTACACTTACAAGTACCTTTAACTTTTGTTTTTTTTTTTTTTTAAATAAATTATTTTTTTAATAATAAAAATATATTAATATTTAAACTATTTATTTTTATAACTTTTATTATAATTATATAATAATTATAATATTATAATTAATATTATATTTTATATTAAAAATTATTTTATTATATTTTTAAGCTTATTAATTTAAATAATTATTTAATTTTTTAAAATTAAAAAATTTTAAAAATATATTAAATAAATAAATTTATAAAGCTTTATTATTAATATTTATATAATTATTTTTTTAATATTTATTATATTTAAAAAATATTTAAATATTTATTATATATTAAAAATAAAATTAATTAATATATTTAATAAGCTAGTTTAATATTTAAATAAAAAAATTTAAAATTATATTATATATTTTAATATATTAAAATAAATTAAAATAATAATAAAACTTATATAATAATTTTTTAAAATATATAATATATTAATTATTTTTTAAAATTTTAATTAATAAAATAAAAATAATTTTTTTAATTAAATTTTATATTTTTATTTTTAAATTAATTAAATAATAAATTTAATAATAAAAATAATAATAAAAATAAAAAAAAAATAATAATATAAATAAAAATAATATTAAAATTAATAATATAAAAATTAAAAATAATATTAATAAAAATAATATTAAAAAATTATTTTATTTATTTAAATAATAATATATAAATAAAAATAATATTAAAATTAATAATATTAAAATTAATAATATTAAAATTAATAATATAAAAATTTTAAATAATATTAATAAAAATAATATTAATAAATTATTTTATTTATTTAAATAATAATATATTATTTAATTTAATATATTTTTAATATTATTAAAAAAAATAAAACTTATAAATTTAATTAAAAAAAATATTTATATTTTTTAAATATAATATTATATATAATTTAATATATATAATTTAATTTATATAATATTATTTTTATAAATAAATATATATAATTAATTTAAATAGCTTAATTTATATAGCTTAATAAAATAAAGCATAGCTGTTAATAAATATTATTTATTCCTGAAACAACTTCCGAAACATGTTTCTAGAGCTAAGATCCTGCCAAAAACAGTAAATCAAGCCTCCAGCGACCTAAAGAGCGACTTGCCCCCCTTCCCTGCCCGCTAGATGCAGCGGTCGTTTTCTTCTTCCCCACGCGGTCGTGAGAGAAGGCCGAAGCACTCACTAATGTATGCTGTACAGCTCTAGATGACGGGTTAGTGGAGATATATCATATGTGGCTGGGACCGTTTAGCTTACCGAGAGCCTGGGCTGTTGAGAATGATTCGACTTTCAAACAACCCTGTCACTCATCTATTATATCCATATTAAGGCCTCAGTGTTATCCTCGCATGGGTAGAATTGGATACTCTGAATAATGCGGTAGATTCATCATAGTAGCTGAATGCTAACGTAGCCGAACCCGAAGCTACGGTTGACGAAGGGAACGACGAAGAGTCGGATACTTGTTGTAATGGTCAAGACCGAAACAAGCCGAAACACTGGCATAAGTTCGCTTATCTGGAATGAAATTCAGTCTTCCATTGCCCAACCAAGCTGTCATCACGCAACTTAGTCCCTCGAAACGGGTTGTACGGAGTAGGTACTTAATTGACAAGTGTGAGGAAAAGCTATGTACATACAATAGAGACGAAATGAGTACGGTAAGGTGTCAATAACGGATCGCGAGCTGTGGGATTGCCGCTTGGCGCATTTGGTCCCACTATTACCCTATCAACTACATACATACTAAGTAGGTACTTAAGTAGACAGGGGTCCTCATCTAAGACATTCTGGGCGCCTTTTTCCCAACCCCAATGACATCGTCAGTATCTTTTACATTGTACTATCTAGTTAGTTGATATTAATCTGAGCGATTCAGTGAGATGTAATCTTTGATATTGCAAAAACGATCTCAGTTGTACATTCAAACCTGAGCTAAAATGCGTTTCTCCAGTCGGTTAGACTCCGAATGGTTCCGTTTAAGCACGGATCATTCCACAACGCCACAAGCTCTAAGTCAAGCTAGTTATGCAATCCCCACACCACCATCACCTGCTCATCACTACTACGTACGCGTTCCTTTCTATGCCGGTTGTCTTAGTTGCCCTGCCCGGATGATCTTATTCTACTACTTACATTCCCAAATACCTTAGTTCCTCTGTGAAGTACCTATCCTTCGGGCAACCCTTCAGCATGATGGCTTCCCAGTTTAGCTTTCTGACTGCAGGTATATCTATCTATCTATCTAGCGTTGTTGACATGTCATTCGCTCGCATAATCAGCATGTATCGACCCTCGCCCCCCATCCCGATCTATTCCTATCCCTTCAGCTTTACCGTCTCGCGACTCAATACTCACGCCCTTGCGCCCGGCTTATTGGCCCGCTAGAGGATCGATAGAGGATCAGTGATGAGCGCACGGTCTGTGTCGTAGCGTATCGACTGAATTTATAATGTCACCGTTGTAATGGGAGACGCTGACCGTATTACCACTGTTTGATATACATACGTGCTCCTTCTAGAACGAGTGCATGTCCGTCCAATACGACGCTGACCAGAACGTCCCATCGGAATAACATTGCTTCTTGTGGGGGCTGTGGCGTGAAGGGTTGCATGAGTCGAGTTATCTGCGGCCAGCGACTACCATTGGGTGTGTGTTCCAATTGCCTTTTCTCGGCGCTTCATCCCACTGCCGATTTATTCATTGCTGTACATACAGTACCGTAGCTGGTCGGCTGGTGAGACACTAAGATCCAATGCTTGGCATGTTGGCTCTATCATATGTCCCCCCGTACTTCCTCCCTTTTTGCCCTCGACCTCAATTGTTCTGAAGTTTCTGGCGTTCTTTCACTTGGTACGATTCTTCAAAGTGGAAGTGAGAGTCGCCTGAACGATTAGCTTTGTCAAGGGTTGGTTCTGGTAAGAGCCAGCCACTCCGAGTTTTGTCGTCAAGATGCCCACATTGGACGGCATCGACCTCGATAATCTGAACTACGTACACAAATTCCCTTATAATGGTACTATTGCGACGGGAGGGGACTCGCTAGGCGAGGATCTCAACATTTTCTACGAGGTAATTGACTCTCTAACTATCTCGCTAAAAAATGAAGTCGGCTGACGAGTTGATTTGCGTCGGTTAGAGCGGCGATATTGGATGGGTGATAACCGCGACAGCTCTGGTGCTGCTGATGATCCCCGGTGTTGGGTAGGTCCCCCTCGCGCATCATCAGGACGTTCCCCAGCGACAAACGACTGACAAGAGAAAATGCAAGCTTCTTTTATTCTGGTCTTGCCCGCCGCAAGTCAGCCTTATCTCTAATATGGCTCTCCGTCATGGCCACAGCAGTGACGACATTTCAGTGGTTCTTCTGGGGTTATTCATTGACCTTTTCACATTCTGCTAGTTCCTTTATCGGAGATCTGTCGAACTTTGGATTTAAAGATGTCCTCGCACAACCTTCTGTCGGCTCTCCCAGAGTTCCCGATCTGCTGTTTGCCGTTTACCAGGGCATGTTCTCGGCCATCACCGTGGCCCTCGCTACGGGCGCTGTCGCTGAACGAGGACGGATGCTTCCTTGTATCGTTTTCATGTTGATATGGTCGACTCTTATCTACGATCCCATCGCCTGCTGGACTTGGAACCCACATGGATGGTCGAACAAGCTTGGTGGTTTGGATTTTGCTGGAGGTACACCGGTTCACATCGCTTCCGGAACAGCAGCCCTTGCATGTGAGTAACTATCCCCATTCACTCATCTCTCTGGTATCCTCCACATATCGCGGTCGACTCAAACAAAGCCATACCGTTTCGCCGAAACTTTCTCTCGGTTATATTGAGACACCCTTTCAGCGCTATATAGCGGGGCATGTGCTAATCGTGGACGGGATAGACTCGATGATGCTTGGGAAACGACGAGGCCACGGAACCCACGAATTGAATTATCGCCCCCACAATGTCACGCATATTGTCATTGGAACTGTATTTTTGTGGGTTGGGTGGTTTGGTTTCAATGCTGGTAGCGCTCTATCGGCCAACATGAGGGCAGTCATGGCTGCAGTAGTGACGAATCTGGCGGCATGCGTTGGTGGCATCACTTGGTGCGTCCTCGACTACCGCTTGGAGCGCAAGTGGTCTACTGTCGGATTCTGCTCTGGCGTCGTTGCTGGTCTCGTGGCGATCACTCCAGGCTCAGGTAAGAAGACGAATGGACTCGGATAGACGAGCAAATGGCTGATGAAGAGAAAGGGTTTGTCCCGTCTTGGGCTGCCATCCCTTTTGGTGTCCTCGGCGCTTGCTTCGCCAACTATGCGACGAAACTAAAATTCGTACTTCGAATCGACGACTCCCTGGATATTTTCGCCGTCCACGCCGTGGGCGGTATCGTGGGGAACATTCTGACCGCGTTCTTTGCTGCCGATTACATTGCGCACTTGGACGGCACGACAGTGATCCATGGCGGCTGGGTTAATCAGAATTGGATACAGCTAGCGTATCAGTTAGCCGACTCGGCTGCGGGTGGTGCCTACTCCTTCGGCGGTACATGCATCATCCTCTTTGTCATCAACTTGATTCCAGGGCTTAAGATTCGTGCGACCGAGGAGGCTGAAATCCTGGGCATCGACGATGCAGAGATCGGCGAATTCGCATACGACTATGTCGAGTTGACGAGAGAAGTGCTGAACGAGGTGGAGAACGACGACGTGAGCCGATTTTCCGTCGAGGGCAACCCGACTTTCGACCCTCGTGAAAAGAATAGCATTCCCTTAATAGACGCTCGGGGGTTTACAGGCCAGTCGTCTCAGTCTCCTCACGCCCAATAGCGCGGCAACGAGTATATCTAGATGTACGATTATGAGACTTGGAAAAGGATTGGGAATTGGGTTATTGCTGGGTCTGAGGGATTAATCATGTTATATCATACGTGTCGCTTCGCGATAATCTATATATCTGACGTTTTCAAAGGCTTGAACACGGCAGTTAAAGCTATAGTGGAATGCAATATGACTCACTAGGTTCTATGGTTAAACTCTCTCTCTACGCACGATTATCAATAGTATACTAGCGCTACCTTTTTGATACACTCAAGCCCGATCGACATTACAACAATGCGATGTACGTAGAGTAGGAAGTTGTAGCCATTGCGGCCTCCAGGCATAGGCGAGCAGAGTAACCAAGACAGGCAGTAACAATATGTAGGAGACTCTTTGATGAAGGGGAAACACTCATTCTTGTGGATGGCGTTTATCTATGACATTCAGTAGCTTCCATATAACCAGCTACGGTACTGCTGGCGTAAAAAGTGTTTTATATACATATGAGTAGCCGACTAAGACAGGAGACTACAGAAGTCTTTATAGAAGTCGTCATTAATATAGCGCCCACTTCACGTGTAGCTCATTCTAAGACGACATTGAAAATCATATGAAATAAACAAACCGAGCTACCGGTCTGGGATATTAGGTGTGGTAACACAAGAAAAGCGGTCAAATACTTTTGAACTTAAAAAGTTACGCCGCTGCTTGATTCGACCACACCTACATGATTGGCTGGAACAAGCTCGCGATGGCCCTCAAGGTAAGCCGGGAGAATGTCAATCCTAATACAGCGATATCGAATACAATTAGTACCGTTTTAATACACATAATGTGTTTGTGGACATCTATTGTCCCGTACATACCTCACGTATGGCAAAATGGCGCTGAAGTTTGGCGCTCACACTCGTACTCAGACTTTGCTTCATATGCTTTCGATGTTTTCTGGCTTGACCTACTCTACACTCTCTGTGCAGGCAGGTGTCCATGCGAGATCCAGGACGAACCAAAGGAGCAAATACTGCCATCATAACGCCTACATTTGGCAAGGAGCTGGATGTCATAAACTTCGGCGACGAAAACCTACCGCGCGACGAGGTTGATTATTAGAAAAACCGATCTTATGTCCTTCACTCATATGGACCATTTGAAAGCACAGCTGTTTCCATTTCTCACACTCTCGACCCCAAAAGCAGTATTGTGGTCCTTCGCAAAGTTGTCGAGGTCCCGAACCAGAATACGGCTGCTTCTTAGCGGCCGTTGGCGATATTGGCGAGCTTTGGCTCGAGGGGCTTACTGTCGGCCAGGCCTATCTCAGCGGCCAGGAGGAAACAGATGCATCGTCTATAGAGAATCTTCAATGCTCTTACAAGGCTTCGCCGATCAACACGGGCGTCTGTATCGTACAGATGGCAATATATCTACCTTAAAGGCGACTTTCACGGACCTCGGTGGTCGTTCATCGACGTCGCCCACTCATCAAGAGTTGTGAATAATTGGTTATACACTGTGACATATATCTGTCAGTTTTTGTTCACTCGGGGGGTTTCATTTTGCAGCTGGTCTTCGATTCGTGGCCACCATTGTTTAATAAACTCATCAAAGGTAATAAACACGACTACTTCTTTTGGAGCTTCGCTGGTGTCCTTTAACCTCGGTCGATGCGGAACGACGAGGCTAGTTCTCAGCATGCCGCACGCAATCTACGACGCGATCATCTTAGGTCGAACGGTAAGATTTTGGCGATAACTGGTGAAACTATTGTCTTTAGATCTTATGTTAGCTATGTCCGCGCGAACAAAACAAAGAGCTATGCATGATAGAGCAAGGTTCTAGACAACTCCTCGATGACCATAATACTCTGAACATCGACAATGTCTACCCAGGATGGCCGACCTACGGTGCTTATTCGCCGCATTACTGTCCCAAGGACGTCGTTTGGTATTACACAGGCTTCTATCTTCGCCTTAGCCTATGCCTCGACACTCAGACTGGTTTCGGGTTCCAAGGACGTTGTATTGATGTGTCGTGTCTAGGCGAGCCGCAGTCCCTTTCTCTATAGCGAACGCTGTTGGCCCATGCCTTAATCGCTTGTCCGTTCGTACGAAGTTCGCTCCAGGCCAAGCTAAAGGAAAATCTTGCGGTATTGCAGAGACAGTTGGCAGAAAGCCTTGAGCACGAGACCATGGGTCTCTCGGATATTGTTAGGTTAGATATTTAACTCATTTCCCGTAGTATTTGTCTTTTCTTTAGCGCTAAAACTTGGCTGGGATAGGCTGCCAACCCACAGTAACAGTATATTGCGGTACGGATCTCAGATATCATTCAAAGTGAAAGTGCTTTCTGGTGAGTTTTCAGGGCTTGTGTTGTAATCGCCATGTATACTTTCGATAGCTCTATGCTAAGTACTGGAGATTCAGGTAAACTACAGCATGATAGTGGGATAGTGGAGATAAGCGGAAACGTTGGAGACACCGTTGTGGCATGACGACACAAAACGAGCCGCGCCGTTAGGAAAAGACGGGTTAATTTCTCTCGTCTGATGTTCGCCACTATTTTGGCTCATCAAACAATTGTAGAACTCCACTAAACTGGTGGCTCGGGAAAGGAAAGAGAGACAGAGAGAAGAGATACTTTTACAACTACAGGTGACCAGTAGATAAAGCTACAGTAACCCAATCTGCAACCACCTAACCTAGTACTTACTGGAAGAACGAACTTAGCGCGTCAGCAAGCCAATCATTGAAAACGAACCAAGCGCGGCCTTCTTGTTTATTCTGATTCCGCGCGCCATACACGATATCTGTCCAATTGGGTGGCTGGCAGGCTGAATAGCGGCACAGTATCGAGTAGTCGCCGAAAGTCGATAACCGCCCCAGAAACGACAATTGTGCGCAGCTTCATCCAACATAGGACACGGCTCTCGCCAAGGGCTTACAATTCCCACCCGAACGTATCTCAGCATATAAAGTTGCCCAATTCCGGACGAGAGTCGCAGCAACCCCACCAAACAGATCGGTTGATAAGAACATTGTCCGCCCGCCGTCTGGGGCGAAAGGAGTATCCAACTTCGCCGACCTGAACCACCTATAGGCTAATCTATCGCTGTCGTCATGTGGGATCGTTTTCGGCAAAGAGAGGGGATGGCACCCCCTCTCGATAGAAAGAAGCTGGAGGCATGGCAGAATTCACACTCATCGTCATCATCAGCGGCGGTCCGAGGCGTCACGGGCGGAAATAGCCAGTACCAATATGCTGTTAGAGGAGGCCCTGCGCCCAGGAGGCCACCAAGAGATGTGGACTACCTACCTGAGAAGTAAGTCGTCATCGTTCACACCTCAAGCAATGTCGTATTATTCTTCTCGTCTACCCCCCTCCATGACACCTCATCGACCTCGCAGCAATTGGCGAGCAAATGTCGGCCACATTATATACAATATATGCACCTATCATTACCCCAAGCGGCGAAGACAGCTCGCTACCAGCAAACGGCTTACTTACACGAGCCTTGAATATGGGGGCGACTGCATATATCGTGAGAGAGGGCGAAGCGGTGATTGAAATACGACACTCAACAAGACATCACGGGAGTTGAACAGATGGATGATTGATTAGTGCTATATCCGATACGTTTTAATGAGGGGGTCCATTCGCGCCAGGGGAACAGTCCTTAATTTAGAAGAGGATGGACCCCATAATCGCCCAACCTGCAGTAGTTCTGCACGCCATTCCAGGGCCCAAGCAAGCCAGCCAGGGAGCTGGGCCGGGATCTCGAATCCGGGAACAAGCTGCCCTATTTCGACAATTAGATGATTTGCTAACAACTAGATACCCTTCTCTTACTATTCTTGCCTTGTTTGTATTCGCCGTACATATCATATGTAACGTTTTCTTTTTTAGCTTTTGCGCTCGTCGTTCCTTTCTCTTTTCTTTGTACATTATTTGGACACGCAACATCTCTGCTCCGTCCGTCAAGATGCTGACACCGCAGTATGGCAGTGCGCAACAGCAGAGTCCAAGCTACCTGTCGGTGCCTCCTGTTCAGGCGCCCCCGACTGGCCGAAACTCTGAACGCGACTCGACCTACGGGCGCCCGGTCTCGTCCATTTATTCGCAACCGTCGCCCGAGGCCGCCATTTTCGCGGCGCATCAGTTGAGAAATGAGATGACACATCATGATCCGCTCGAGATATCGCCGCCAAGCTCGCCCGACATTGCTTCGCCGAGGGACGGGTAAGCGATTCTGGTTTCCCCCCGTACATGATGTTGTGGAAGGGGACGAAGAACTTGTACGGCCTGTCATTATTCGGGAAGCGGATACTGTTTAGGATGTTGGGTGATATTTGCGTCGTTTCCCTCCTGCTGCTAGCAATCTTGGGCCGACTGCGAGAAAGCGCCGCATCCGATTCAGACGTCCTATTTCCCCTCGTTCAGATTGCGAATAGTCGGGGCGTTGTGTTGTACAAAGGGCCGTCGCGCTTCGTGCGAGGAACTCAGAACTTTTATGAACGCATACTGACAGCGCTAACCTCATGTCCTTATTCAGGCCTTTTCCCGGAGATGTCTCTCCTATTGACGAGGCCCCAGACACGTTCCAATTCGCTCAGGAGCGCCATGTGACTCCGACGAAGAAAAGTGAGCCTCGGAGCAATATACCCATGATGCGCCGCGAGCGTAGGAAGAACTCGGATGCCGCCATGAACTCTCTACGCGAATCTAAGTCACGCGACCGAACTACGCCGCCTCGTCCTTATGGTCACGATGTGCGCTGGGATCCCAGGACTGGTGAGCCCACAACCAGCGCAAAGGGTCGCCCATCCCAGGTGAACCCGCAGGAGTATGCGCACGGTCTTACCAGTCGAGTAGATTATGTTCCGTCGTCCACGGAAACCAGGACCTCTCCACCAAATCTAACCTCCCTTCGCGATCGCCTACGTCCGACGCGGCCAACTAACACCAATCCGCAGCCCGCACCAGCGCGGCCGGAGTGGCGAGGAGCCAGCGGCCGGACGGCGATTGTCCCACCAGTAAAGGATAATAAACATGTTGCGCCTTTGAGGATTCCACCGAGGAGCGGTAAGAGGGCCAACCAAGGACTTCCGGTTTTATCTCCTATTGAATCTAATGGATCTGGAGCAGCTTCATCGCCACAACAATCCGCGGCACAAAGCCCTCGGCCGCTTGAGGATGACGAGAATGGCGCTATGGGTTCGGGCGTGACATCCTCGGCACGACGACCACAGTCCCCTGCCATCACTGCGAATACTCCATCAGCATACCCAACCCCTCCCCTTTCGGAGGATCCTGTTAGAACGAACCGACCGCTGGCACCGGGATCGACTGTTCCAGCGTCTTCGCAACTACGGATGCGGGTTCCCTCAAATGACAAGGCGATACGTAGGAAACCAGCTAGAGTGTCGTCTGGGCAGCATCCCGAGTCTCCGACGCCGTCCGAGTACCTGCAACGCGATCTTCATCCACAAGCTCCTCCTACCGGGGGTTCTTCTAGTGAGTGGACACAACCGCCGTCTCGTTTCAGTATCACTACATATGCCACATCAAATCATGTCCCCACCCCCCGGGCCAGTTTTGATGAGGATGTGCCGCCGTTGCCCACGCCTCCTCAACTAAGCACACCTACGCCCGCCCCGAAGTTGACGCCAGAAGTATCGATACTCAGCCGTGGAAGACCAACCGTCTCAGGCTACGAAGGCTCGCCGAGCTTGACCCCTACAGAACCGGTGAGAATCAACTTGGATTCTCCATTTTATGCTCCCTCATCAACGACAACGGCAACGAAGCCGCGACCTTCCGAGTCGCGCGGTCTGGCCAGACTGATACCCGAGGCGGCTCAGTCGACACTGAGCGTGGCGTCGGTCCTATCGCTCGACAAGTCGCTCCCCCCGGCACCCCCGGAGGCGGACGCCAAAGACCGGGTGACAGAGCTCAACGCGCAGCTCGAGGCGCTAGCGAACCGCCGCATCAACATCAACACGGCGATCCGCAAGATGACGGAGATGATGCCGACGGACAATATCCTGGCGTCGGAGGCCGTCGCGCGCAAGCGCGAGGAGGAGAAGCGCAAGGTCGAGGTCCTGCGCGTGGAGCTCGCAGACGTCGAGCGCCAGTCCTACGAGCTGGGCCTCAAGCTCCATCGGGCCTACAAGCGCCTCGACCGCGAGGCCGAGTACGAGCCCACGACGCTCTGGGTCAGGAGAGTCACGAACTAGCACGTGCGGGCGGTCGCGCGTACGTGTAGTAAGATAAGACTTTTGACTAACGACTGGCGCATCGATACAGACTCGGTCTTCCTACAGATCTACCCTCTCTGCCAGAGAAGAGCAGAAGCGAGCTCAGGCCGGGACGAAATAATTTCCGGCTTCGACCAAGTGACGGATATGAAGAGTTTATCATCATAACCTCAACCAGACCTTCTCCACAACCTACACATCTGGTAACTCTATCCATCAAGGCGCCCAAATACATATCATATCTAATCCTATCTTTCACTCCTCATCCGTAGAATATCTTCCGCTTTTTTCCTCCCAGGCAATCTTTGGCATTCGCGGAGAACGAGTCATAACTAACGCACGAGCTGACCCCTACGAAGAAGCGTGTACGATTATACGTGCGGATGTGTGCGTACACACACGTATGTAAAGGAGAACGATAGAAAAGAGCGGCATACGGAGTAGGAATAGGTTATCTATCTATATTTCAACATACCAATGTTGTGTTTCCTCAGTTTCTGCGGCATGGTAGATACCCGAATATGCAAATGAATTTTGACACATGCCAACATGCCGTGACTACCGTGACGTCTTCTCTTTTTATTAGCTAGACCAGCATTGGCCCTGTAGGGAAGGGATTTAAAAAGCAGCGTATCAATTTGCCTATTCACCGCAATAACACCGCACCGAGTGAAAGATTTAGCTGTTCTTATTTATTTATAGGAGACATAGACCAGTTGTGTAGCTATGTGAAGGGAGCCATCTGCCTACCAACCAGGTTAAGGATATAGCACACACCCACGATAGAAGGTAGGGCCGATTATCAACTTGAAAAAGAAAGGCAGCAAAAACACCAATCAAATTCCGTTTTTTGATAAGGCGTGCCATCGCAGGTTTCTTTTTCCGTTTAGATATATCCGCCATAGTTGCCTTCCGAGAAGTAGGATTACCGTGGGTTCTATCACACCACGTGAAGATTATCTTTGGGGCATTGCCTATTGCCTTGCAAATACCATGATTTTTTTCCCGTCGAAATCGGCATTCCATCAAATCTACTTTGGCTGTTCATATCATTAGGAACCTAGTACTATACATGCCACTCAAATGGGGCCATCCAGAGCTTTTCCGTACAAAACGCATGGCAAATTGAATTTTGTGGTTTGTAGAAGCCAATACGGGCAAAGAAAATGAGGTCGTCTTAAAGCGAGCCCTCGTCAATCGCTCACGAGACCTTTCTCGGCGGGAGGGTAGCCGGAATGTCTCCGTCTGAATCTGCGCCATCCGACGAGTCGTCGAGAACCACTGGCGTGGACGCCGAGCCGCTCCGCGGAGCCAGACTAGCAGAAGTCCGATTCGATTGTCCAACATGCGATGAAACCCTGTAGCCTTTCCGCTGCAAAGAAGAGAGACTATTTGGTGGCGGCTTTTCTTCAGTGGGAGGTGGTTGACTCAAAGCCGTGGATGCGGTTGGATCTGTTGTGGCAGCCGTCGCCGTCGAACCACCAAGACCCGAGTTGTTTATCTGGGATATAGACAGATGATTCGAAGGCGGGGGGATAGGGGTTTGGGGACCGGGGCCACGGCTGATATACGAAGGTCCCCCTATACCGTTAGGTGCATCGTCACTTCTCTGTCGTTTCGCAGAGGGCGTGCTGGTCGTAGGATTGGGAGAGCTGGGGCCGTGCTTAAGCCCCAGGCGCGATTTCTCTTCTTCGATTTCTGCTCGAGTGCGCCTGACCCTCAGGCGAACCCCATACCTCTTTCTGATCATACTCTGTTTTGTACTAAACGTATTTTGCAGAGACTCGAGCTTACTTTTCCGCAACAAAGGGTTGCGAATCTCCTCGGCCTCTTTAAATCGTGGCGCATAGCTCAGTTCAGCCTGTCGTAAATCTTCGTCCAACTCGGCTCTACGTTGTAGCGTGAGGTGAGCGTAGGGGTCGTCTTGCGACGAACCCGGGGTCCCCTTGAGATCGTTATTTGACCGATGGGGTGTCGAATAAGGCTGAGAAGTAGTTGGCGGCAATTGCGTTGGCGGGATAGAATGAGGAGCATAGTTCGTAGGCGGGGGCACATCAGGCTTGGGTGTTGTTGCTCGGGCTCTCGGAGTCGCTGCTGCGGTGACGTGAATGCCACATACTGCATTTGCGGCGTGCTGCCAGGACTCATCAGTATACCTCTGAGGATACGCTCATGAAACAACTCACATATTGATGACCCGCCTTGGTTGTGAATCCAGCACCGCATTCTCCGCACCAGAACAGATGATCTTGCGTCTCTGATGCTGGTTTCGTACACAGCTGCTTTGCCACGTGCTATTTTGGATTAGCATGAGCTGACCTAGTAATGATGGTATTCGAAAAACTTACATATTCATAAGGTTTCGTATGCTTGAACTGGCGCCAGCACAAGCGGCACTTCAGATCAGTTGCAGGGGACGCATTTTGTGCAGGCTGAAACGGTTGTGAAGCTCGTACGGGAGCAGCAGGTGGCGGTTGAGATTGCGAGATGGGAACTGAGTTGACATATCTAGTCTGAAGGCTGTGCATCCGAGCCGTGGGAACTACTCTCTCTCGCCGGTCCTCTAGTACGTCACTATCTGTGTACCCAAGGCGCTCGGCACGAGCGAGAGCATTGATCAAAGATCGGGCATCAATGGTTCCCAGACGATGTTCCAATACTCTATCTAGGAACTGATCACTGCATTTCTCAAGGATTGCAGGGGCGATGTCATCCAAATCTTGAGGTCTTAGATGATTAGCGATCTCATGTTTAGCCTCAGCTACCATCCTCTGGCCAAAGTCTCGTATGGCACGACGCATGATGACCCCACTTGCACGGTGGATTATCGCATTGATCTAGTATTAAGTCAGTGTACAAGTCATCAGTACACCTCCGACTCGCAGTATTTGAAAATCGGCAGGAACTTGGAAGATTATAATAAGGAAAGTAGGCCAGGAAAAATAAGCTGGGTAGTGGACTTACAAGGAAGGCGTGGTGAAATTCGCTGCCCAGGATACATTTCTCCCACTTATCTCTGACGAGTCTCCGGACAGCTTCTGGGGATGACTGCTGAACGGTATCTGCCAGGAGGGATAGATCTCTAGTGAATCTCGGGATCTGAATTTCGTGATCGGCCTCAGGAGAAGGAAACCTCTTAGGAACTCCATTCACCTCCCAGAATTGTTGACGAGGCTGCTCAGCTTGGGAAGGTGGTGGTGCGGGGCCTGAAGGAGGGACTGCGTTAGAAGGAGCCCATCGGTAGGACTGAGGTTGGCTGAGAGGTAGTCGATCTTGAGGTGACATGGCAGGTGGCGTTACCCGCCGTGCTTTTGAGCACATCGATGATAGTTGCATCGATCGTAGTTGCGTCGATGGTGGCTCTACTGACGGCAGTTGTGTTGACGTCGGTTGTGCTGATGGTGATGGTGGCGATTGTGTTGATGGTGATTGTGTTGATGGTGATTGTGTTGATGGTGGTTGTGTTGCTGGTAATTGCATTGATGGTGGTTGTGTTGCTGGTAATTGCATTGATGGTACTGGTGCTGATAGAGGCAATGGTAATGGTGGTGTCTCAGATGCCGGTCGTACCAACTCTGGCATAGGGGTTGCAGGATGAGATGTAGGAGTTCCTTTATCACCTACACCTACATTATTGACATGAACGCCGTTGGGCACGTCCTCTGCGGGTTGAGGCTGCACGGTGTCAGGCCCGGGGGCTTGCGATACATCCCGGACCGTCGCCGGTGAGGCTACGGGTAGCTTCGCTGCCGTGGCCGTGGCCTCCATGGTCTTGGTTGCGAATAAATTCAAACGCAGCTCCAGGCGTAATCGAGTCTCCAGAGCGCGTAAGTGAAGTAGAGAGTTTGCAGTGGGGTCAACGTTCGACATCCACAACAACCAACCAGGCCGTCACTTATAAAGCTCGCTCATTGCAAGAAGGCAAGCGCTTATGCTGCCTCGACGTGCTGCTGCTTTCCTTCCTCGTGATGCACGATGCCCCGAGTCGAATAGGGTGGGTGGTTGCAACCAACGTCTCGAGCGTACGTAGTAGGCAATTGATACCTTACAGAGAGACGAAAGGTACCACTTGGGTGGAGAAGTTGTTTGCTGCAAGTTGTGACTGTAAACCCATCACTTGGCTTAAAAGTGAAAGTGACAAGTCTATCAGCATACGGCCTTGTCTCTCCAAGAGCAATCCTGCAGCAGAACGGATTGACGCAGACGCCTTGTGAGATAGATATAAGCTTTGCGATCAACTACAATCTGGGGAGGAATATTTAAGAGCCTAGGTATAGAAAGGGGGGGTAGGCGAAGCTTGTTAATGGGTGTAATAGACAGACCTGAACGGTAAATTTTTAGTTGGGATTTACTTTCTGCTATTAGTGTTTAATTATATAAAATTATATGCAGCTGTATTTTTATATGGAATATTTAACCTAAAATATAGCTTCGCCCCATACATTTATATATTCAAGGCCACTGATTGGTCGTGGCTACATTTATGCCCCCCAGAAAACCCATGCATGTAGTAAAGAAACCCTTAGTGCATGACGAATGTAACGATGTACTTAGAATCTTGGAGCTCTTGGGCTAATGTCCGGATGAATCAAGTAGCTACCATCCTTAAGCACTTATACAATTCGTCGGTGGGTTTGATTAGTGATATACTTATTTGTGCACATCCTTGCCCTACTACCCATTCGGATTCTGGAAGAAGGCTAGATGAAGTGTCTGCCAATTCTTGCCAAAAGCAAGCGCCCCCAGTCGCGCTACAGAATTATGGGTGCAACGCCTTATCCATGAAGTAACACATTGTGTACAAGAGGGCGGTATGCTAATCAATCCAGCATTATATACTTCTACGTTGCTCTTCGGAGATTTATTTCGCACATTTGAAGCACCGCAGGTAACGCACATGCCGAGAGACTGCATACATGTACCTGGGTACCTGCTTGTAAGTATGGCTCCTGTGGAGCAGACAATTCCTTAGAGTGAATCTAAGTACAATTATACTTACTTTCTAACAACAAGCGTTGGTGCTTTAAACGATCTACTTTTGAATCCCTTCATCCGGACTAGCCTTCTCTTGATTTATTAATCTAAGCCACATCGGGACCTTGAATCAGACAAGACGGGATGCTTATCAAGACACACAGTCCGTACCCCCCAGGAAGATTACGGGCTTGCTCACATATTCAAGGGTAGACGGAATATTTAATGCGTTTGGATCGACCGGAAGCCAATGAGCTGGTGCATATGTTTTAAACTAGGGTGCTTCATCCTCCATCACGATGCACCATGATGCGCCATATATTCTACAAATAGCCTGTATCTCTTTCTATCAGTCAAGCACATAGCACAGGCCCCGATATCGAGCTGCCTCTATATTCACTCGACGCTAATTATATTGATGACGATGATACCCCCTCCCTCCAGCCGACTTTCCCGCGCTATGAATAGTTCAGCTCATTCAAGGATTACGTTCAACCTTCGAAGAGCCTTAATTTAAGGCGGTAATGGTTTATATCATCATACCCCGATGCCGTTTCTTCCATATTCTAATGCCTCTATTCTACGCTCCATCCTGAGAAGTATGTATAGAAACAGGTAGGCGATTATCGGGACCGAGGTGACAAAGTAAAATATGTATTAGGTCAGGTGATTCCCAGTTATTCCAAAAATGATGAATACATGTCAGCAACGCGGTATAGTCGTGTGTAAGGAAACATCACATAGATTTGGCAATGTGGTAGTTACTTACTGAGCCAGGTCGTAAAGACATGATTATGCAAAATTTTTTATCTTATTCGAGATGATCTACCAATACTACGTAAACCAATCGTAAACCAAGCGCCTATCTAATAATATGAGAGAGAGAAGATGACACGCTCAAAGACCAACCATCATGATCCGTAATAGCAACCGCCGCAACACGCTAAATCCCGTGCTGAAAAACTATCCACAATTCTAGCTCTCTTCATAGTCTCATCTTCATACTCGTGTCCTTCCCGTTGCTACACTAGCAACACTCTCTCGCCCACGTACGGTCGGGGATCTCACGACTGGGCGGCCGGACCAGCCTCGACCACGCATCCCGCATCCAGCCTGATGAAGTAGTCGGCGTCACGCACGGCCTCGAGGCGATGCGCAATTGTGATGACGGTGCTCTGTGCGAGCTCGTCGCGGAGGACGTCCTGGATGGCGAGGGCGGTCTCCTTATCGATGGACGCGGTCGCCTCGTCGAGGATGATGACGGGGCTCCGTCGGAGGACCGCGCGCCCTATGCCCACGAGCTGCCGCTGGCCCTGGCTGAGGTTCTTGCCGCCGTCGTCGACGCGCGAGTCCAGCGCCCACCCGGGCCCGAGGATCCGGTGCAGTGCCGCCTCGCACTCGCCGTCGCTGTGCAGCTGCAGCGGGTCCAGGTTGTCGCGCAGCCGGCCCGGGAACAGCACCGGGTCCTGCGCCACGAAGCTGATGCGCTGTCGCCAGGCGTGCACGTCGACCTGCGAGATGTCGATGTCGCCGACGCGGATGCTGCCGCGCTCTGGGTGCATCGTGGCGAGTAGCGCAAGTGCGAGCGTTGATTTGCCCGAGCCCGTACGACCTAGCACCGCGCAGGTCGCCCCGCCGGGAATGGTAAAGGACACGTCTTTCAAAGAGGGTTCCAGATGCGGGGCATATTTGAGGGTTCTGTAACACTTGGTGTTAGTTCCTACTACTCTTGAGCGTACTCCGTAAGTTTATTGGAAGTGTATACGACTTGTGACTTGTGACTCTGAGCGCAAAGGACGGTCTCAGGCCCAGAAAGGGGGCAAACAAGCAGGAATAAGACTACTGCGAGGAATACGTAAATACGTACACTTTATCGAAGGTGATGGCGTCGCTATAGGAGGGCCAGCTTGCCGGAGGAGCGAGGTGACCGGACGGCTCCTCTTCTAGATCTAGCAGTTCCACGACACGCTCCACAGACACGAAATCCATCTGTAACTTTCCGTACGCCCTGCAGAGCCCGTGTGTTGCATCGACAAACTGTGACGCTGTAGCGAGGACGAAAGCCGTCAAGCCAGGTGACAAGTCCTGATACAGGGACAGCAGCACTAGGCTGAATGTCGATATCGCCGAGATGGCATCGAATCGGTATTGCAACCACGCCTGTAGGCTCCAATAGAAGTGGTCCATTTTCTGGAAGGCGTCCGTGATGACGATATTCTTATTCTGGAAATGGGGCTGTGCCTTGAAGGCCCGTATTGTGCCCAGACCCTCCAGGAGGATGCCAAAATTGGACATGAGAGGCGAGAGTGATACCATCTCAAGCCGTCTCAGGCTCTGAGACGTGGGGATAAAGAGGTCGAAGATGTACACGAACCACAAGGTCATGCCGAGCGCGAAGACGAAGAACGTGGGTGTAAGGGATGCGATGACGATCATGCTCGTGATCCAGTTGATCGACCAGAATGTGACATCTTGCAGCGGCGCGATCATGCCTCCATCCAGCATTCCTATGTCCCCCGTCAGACGGTTCATCAGACGCCCGACGGGCGTGGTGTCGTAGAACCGGAATGTGGCACTGCTGACTTGGTGCAGAACTCGCCCAAACAGGTTCTTGGCGGCCAGATACAAGATCAGGAGCAGGCCGCACTGCGTGAGCGTATAGAGAACGGTCATGGCGATACCCAAGGCCGCGTAGCACACGAGCCAGGGCGTGACGTTCTCGGCAGGACTTGGGAACCTGTCAAATAGTCCATCTCCGAGAGCCCAGGTGGTGAAGGCGAACGCCTCCACAGACGGGTATCCCTCACCCCAGGCCTTCAGAAACCACGCGTTGAATATTCGGGCAAATCGGAAAGCGGAGAAGAGGCCTATCACTACGATCCACCACTTTAGCTCCCCGGCCTTGATGTAGATCCAATACGTCCTAGCCACGATGCCACCGGATGCTCGGTGTTCATCCGCGATGAATTTGTCCGGTATTGCGGTGTCGTTTGCTTCCTCGGTAGCTACGTGAGCATCATCCTCGTGGGCGAGTTTGCGTGTCTGCTGCTCCTTGGCCAGAATGTCGATCTCTTGAGAAATCTCGTCCCCGTCCAGGACGCGAGCATGTCCTCTGTCGATCTCGACAAACTGGTCGGCAAGGTGGGCGCAAAGATCCACCCGATGTGTGACGAGAACGATGGTACGACCTTCCATCAGAGGCCCTTGGAACAGCTTGCGCACAATAGACTCAGCCGTGCTATGGTCAAGCGCGGCGAGGGGGTCGTCGAGCAGCAGGATGCGCGAGTTGCTATAGACAGCCCTGGCCAGGGCGACTCGTGCCTTCTGACCGCCAGAGAGGCCGATGCCGTTCTCCCCGATATCCGACAAGTCTCCATGCGAGAAGCTAGCAAGATCAGGCGTGAGGGCACAAGCGTCCACCACCTTCTTATATCTGGCGGGGTCATAAGGGAAGTTGAACAGAATATTGTCCCGAATGCTCATATTCTGGAGCCACGGCGACTGTGCGCAATAACCCACCATCTGATTAGGCACGATGCAGCCGCCATCAACTCTGTCCAGATCGCCGAGTACTGCGGCATTCAAAATTAGTCATGGTCCCCGGTGTAGAGAGAGTCCTTGGGTCTCCAGAGAACGAGATGGACGAGACGAGAAAGACGGGAGCGACGACGAGAAAACCTAGATAGACATGACTTACTAGCTTGGAGCAGCGCAGTCTTGCCTGCGCCCACCTTTCCGCACACAATAGAGAGCCCCGTGGTAAAACGGAGATTCAGATGTTTCAAGACCGTCTGGTGATTTGTAGGCCACGCGAAAGTTGCGTCTTGGAATTCAATATTGGGCGTCGACTCGTTGGAATCGTTCTCCTCCTTGTTCGGCTCTGCCATGAACGACTCGATTCGATCCAACGAGACATACGCATTGAGAAGCACCGTGACCAAGTTGGGGATCTCTTTCAAGCTGGTTTCCATCATCGTAAACAGCTGCAGGGCAGGAAAGGCGGTATCAACCGTGAGGGGCTGCTTGGCCATGTATGTGTACGCGAAGAACGTGAGCACAGGGAAGATTGTGCTGCCCGCCAGGTTCGTAGCACTGATTGCTATACTCCATAGCCCTGTGACGATTCTCAGATGCAGCTCGGCAGCGCGAGAATCCATGATGGTGTCGAGCCACTTGTGTTGCCAGTCATACCATCGTAGGGGTCGTATGGCTTCGATAAACTGCGACGTAGCATTGATTCGTACGTCAGACGCGGTCCGGCGGAGCTTCTCGTTGAGATATAGTCGTCGGATGCAACCTGCGTTCAGAAGCTGGAGCAGAATGAACCACGCCAGACCAAGAAGACAAGACCAGCCCAGCAACCGCCAGAGAAAGACAAAGGAGAGGACCAATTGGAGAGGGGTGGTGATGAGTCCGGCGAAATCCCAGAAACGCTGTGCTACCTCATAAACGTCCGACTTCATCAGATTGAGAATTTTTCCTATCGTTGCCGGTTGTCGAGAGGGACTCTGGGCCTTCTTAGGTGGGATCGCCTTGCGCAACTTGAGGAACTGAAGCATTCGCTCGAACCGACTCGTCTTGGACCGGCGGCCCAATAAAGGGGTCTCCTCGTCGACGTCAACACCAGCGCCGTCGTTGTCATATATGTGCCCATCCCCATCGCCGTCGCCATCTTCGACATCGTGATCTTGTGCGTCTTCTGCGTCTTCTGCGTCTTCCACCTGTTGACCGTACGATTTTCGCGCCAGTGTCTTTGCATACACCATGGTAATCATCTCTCCTCGTGATCTCTCGTACGCCCGGCGACCAAACCAAAGCGAGAACACGCCCGACTGAGTGCTGATGAGTCGTAGGACGAGCATCGAAAGCGCCCAGTAGATGGATTCCGTCCGGTGCTCTGGGCCCTTCTCTATGGATACCAGCAAGCTCTGTAGTAGGAGCGGCGCCGATAAGTTCGCCGCGGCCTCTACGATTCCTAGAAACGAGATGATGAAAAGGTCGAGACCATTTGCGAGAGCGAGTCGTAGCCAGACCGGGCCCCGAAGCTCCTGGAACAGCGTGTGTAGCTGCTTGTGTTGGAACTCATAGGGGAGAAGCCACACGTCCTCGTCCTTGAGCTGGTTCTTGTACCCGCACGATATGAGTGGTGACAACCAAGACACGGTCATGAACTGCCACAGACTCAGGTTATCTTCGGGACTCCTCAGCTCCGACGTAGGCACTTTTTCGTTGCCCGCGATGCCAGTGTCTCCGAGGGCTGGTTCGCGCATGGGCATTGCCAAGATAATGAGCAAGGCTACTAATGCTATAATGGGAGTTGTCGCTTGCAGTATGCGGACATGATGGGTCTGGCTGAAATTCGCGGCGAGGGTGATGAGCCCACACACACCAGAGGTCAAGTACAGGATCAGCAAGGTCTGTGGTGTCCTTTTGGGGAGGTCTACTATGGTGATGAAGAAGCTAGCGACCCAGGGCACGAGATCAAGTAGCCTAGAGTAGTCGAGCGACGACGGAGAAGAGACGGCTAGGGAGGACGATATAAGACCTAGTATAGAGAGGACGAGTAGTGAGGCGGTCCAAGCGGTCCGCCTCTTGATAGGGCCATCGTATGGCAACTCTTCCTTGGCAAAGGAGCGAGCCCATTGTGGTCCTCTGGGCAATGCGATACGGACAAGATATAGCAAGGTGCAGCCACTGGCTATGGCAGCTTGGACGATTGAGCTGTAAACTGCGATATCCATGGCGAAGAACTGGGAAAAGAACACGAGTGCAGCGACAGTATTGACTTGGAAAGTAGCATGTTCGAGAGATACATAGCCGATAATGAAGGTCCAAAGGTATACTAAATGATGCTAATAAAGAGCCATTTTCCCATACGCCAACTCTAATGACTTTATTCAAATAGGTAGACAAAGTTGTATGATAGATGATAGTAGAACGCGAAATCAAGGTAGTGGAGAGAGAATTGTTCCCAATGAAGAGAGGCAAAGTAGCTCTGCCGTCACCGATATCGTACATGTAACCTAGCGGCTCGACCCATCAAACGGCAGCCATTGTCCAATCAGATTGCCTCGTTGACGCCGATCTCTCTGCCAGCTTACAGCTTCGGAAGAACTTGCATTCAGATGCAGTCCTCGGGAATAGGACCCCAATTCTGATGTATCACGATCTAGTAGAGCAATAGTAGCGGCTTGTAGGTTAACGAAGAGGTATGCGTTTCGCAACATGAGACACAATCACTGTTGAACCTCATGTGGTGATACATGGCTGGAGATGGGAACGTGCTCGTACGGAAATTAGTTAAAGCAGCAAGGGCAGTGACATTGACCGATTCAGTGGACGGCTCCCATGAACAAGACCGCTATTGCCGTCATGATGGGTATCGCAGCTCTTCCCAGACAATGAAAGTGCTCATCTCACTGATTTATAAATGTTCACGTATAAAAATTCATAGTTGGTATCAATCTATTCCCCAGGCCTGCTCGTTGTAGTCATCACAAAGACAACGACCCTCACCCAGAATCAAGGATGCAAGGGCCGGGCGCGACATCCTAAACCGCAGCCGCAATACTCGAGCAATTGTTGGTTGGGATCATGTCTGCAACGCTCGTCGCTCATCCTCCGACACAGGCCACCATGAGCCTTCCGTAGTCCCCGCTAGTTTCTCCGCTTATGCGGCTGGCGAGACTCTTTCTGTATCGTTGCTGGTAAGCGCCCTTGATGTTCTCCAGGGCCTGGCGATCCCAGTGGTAGCGAACGACTCTCGCAACGAGCAGCTGGTCCTTCGTCCCCATCCCTGCCATCGCATCCTCGAGCAATGTTGCTGCGTGCATGTACTTGTCCACTGCATTCCGCAATTGAAACAAGAGGGCAGCCTCCATGTGCCCGCTGAACTCCTATAGCAGAATCTCTCTATCAGCACCCAAACACAGATCCGAAATGCCGTCCCCGCAGAGAGGTAGATAGCTAGCTCACCTTTTTGATCACATCTTCCAGCTTACTTCTGAACTTTTGCTCGTAGGCCTGGTTGATCGCGCGAATCTGGTTGTCGTTCCGCGTCGATAATATCGAGCACACCAGCATCTCGTCTGTCCCCATCTTCCCTTCGGTCGCTCGATAAATTTCCATCACGTCTTGATCGACGGCCTGTGGTATGACGGGCGCGCTGTCTTCCGCCCGACAAGCACCGAGAACAATCATAAAGTGCCTCTCTGTCTTCATACTCAGATCGCCCTTGACATCACTCTCGAGGGGGCGATTGTAGGTGCGTTGGTACATGCTCTTGATAGCAGCTAGGTCTGCGTTACTTCGCCCGAGCAGGACGTCGTTGAGGACTTTTTCTTTCGTCCCGGGGCCATCCATTGCCGAGTGCAGAAGAGTCACGTCGTGAAGCAGTGGACCCTGCACGATCGAGACCAGGCCGAGTTCAAAGTATTTACTTGTCTCTGACTTGATGTCCTTTTCGAGATTACGGCTGAACAGCCGAGAGTAAGCTGCTTTGAGCGCCTCGATCTGAAGCGGATCTTTATTTGCCAGCGCTCGAGTGAGAGCCTTCTCGTCCGTGCCGAAACCCTTCATGGCCATTCTTAACGCTTGGGCATCGGGATTGGCATCCCATTGTATGATCTGTGGCGGACCGTAGCCCAGACTAGGTGGGGTCGGCGGACCACCGGCGCCCCCGGGAGGGGGAGCGTATTGTCCATATTGCTGAGGCGGCGGAGCACCGTACTGGCCGTGAGGAGGGCCCGGCGGAGGAGCGCCGTAACCTGAATACGGCGCTGGTGATCCGTACGATTGATGACCGCCTGGGGGAGGATATGATGGCTTGGTGCTCTGGGGAGGATAGGGCGCGCTTCCTGGAAGTTCCACGGGACCGCCCCCGTAGCCCCCGTAGCCCCCCTGAGGTGGTGGATATTGTCCGCCCTGGTGAGGAGGATATTGTCCACCCTGGGGAGGGTATTGTCCACCCGGAGGAGGGTATTGTCCACCCGGAGGAGGGTATTGCCCACCCTGGGAAGGAGGATACTGTCCACCTTGGGGAGGGTAGGGACTGCTGTTTTGAGGGGGGTATCCTTGAGGTGGGGGATACTGGCCTTGCGCTGGCGGGTATTGACCTGGGTATTGACCCTGGGGAGGATATTGATTGTACATCTAGATCTTTGCCGGCTCGGTGGTCTTACGAAGCTGGTACTAATTGATAGTTATCGGTAGTTGGGTGTTGGCGACTGAGTTGGTGTGTGTGAGATTGAAATGAGTATGTGATTAAGGTACTAAGTATTAATAGAGAAATGGGTTTCCAGGTAGGTAGGAGTTGTGCCTAGTTTAATAGTAACATGTGATGTTTGTAACTCGGAATTCTATGGAGGCTTAGAAGCACTTCGCCTCGCACCATCAGCTAATGTTCATCGTTGCGCCACGCTATCTTTGCGTCATAGCCTTTCACAGAATCTCGGGAACTTCTTCGAACGCCCCTCTCCGAGAACCTGATTGACCCCACTTTATTGAGGGTTGGAGACAATGCACTGCCCATCGCGGGGCATCTTGGCATGTAGGTACTCCGTATCTACCTCACCACCCAAAAACATCGATCGTCCAACCTGTCACAGATTCATCAACATGTTCACCACCAATAAATTATTCCAACTCTCGGTTGACGTACGCACGGAGGGACCAGCCAGCTGCTGGCATTTGTGCATATGTGTTACAGAGCCTTCCACGCGGTTGGCCCTCGTCAACTATTCCGATGGTATCGAGAAGCCATGCGCAATCGCTATGGAGTTAGTATGAGATTAGGTATCTTATTTCGTATGTTGCTATGCGAATCGACAATTCGTCAACATTCCTGCGGGCAGTCTAAACCAGGGTAGAAGCAGTGCTTAGTTACTGAGTTTCAGAGAGCAAGAAAAGGAGAGAATGGATATCGTTCATTTAATGGCTAAAAAAACATTGGTTTTTATAGCTACAGCTAAATTCTGGCTCACATGGTTCTCCTCGGCAAGCTGCGCCCACGACGGCGGCCTGATCGTCCGGTCTTTCGTGCCTTTGACTTGGATAAACCACGTCCCATTTTGTCTCCTCCATCTATGCTTCAGGCTTCATAGTAGGGCGTGTGCACGAGCGAATAATAGATATGTGGAGCAGGAGAAATGTAGACCCGGACAGAGACGGATGGAAAGAGAGGCAGGGAAGCAGGAAGACGGTTCGTTTTCGTGCCGCCTGAAATGCGAATCTGTCCGTGCCGTCGAGTTCCAAATACAGACGGCGGCTAGAAAAATTCTCAAGCACTTGTCAAGCTGCACTAGATATCTGTCGTGTTTTCCTTCGTCGGGCCAGAAAACGCGCAGACCAACCCATCTCTCATCTCAGAAATGGCCGACGCCCAGCGAGTAGCCAACCAATCCTATACTTCTACGTCATCAACATCGACGACATCACCGGTATCGCAACCGCCGAGATTCGCGGGGCTTAATCGCCGCTGTAAAATCTATAGGGTCATTCTCGGAATGAGCTCTTGCTGACGAGTTCCGATCTCATACAACAAACATTCCCATCATTTAATCAAATTGGTGTCGTCTCAGGTTGGGCGATGAAAAAGGCAAGTTATTCTTGACTGCTATTCGGTTCAGGGATGGCCTAGCCGTGGCGGGCAATTCGGCACAACAGCCTGTAGCTGCATGACTGTCTCTTTGTGTAGGCAGATGCGACCTGTCGGTCATGGAAACCAACAACATGATAACATAATATTCCCATGGCCTTGGCCCACTCAATTGGCCAAAACACCATGTCAACGAGGCTATCGTCGTACGAAAGGTGCTATCCCAACTCGCTTGATATAGCAATCGAGGGGTAAGCTTCCTGGTATAATTAGGCGTGGGTAAACAGAACGCGCCGACGTTGCGAAGATAGCAGTCGTAATGTGCATGACGGGAGCCCAACTACTGACTTTGGAACAGGCCACTACGGAATGAGCAAGTCTGACGCTTATTACGTGCTCAACATAGTGTAATAGCACAAAACATTAAGGCTTAATACTGAATGAGCAGATCTGGATGAATTAAAAGGAAGGACTAGACTGCCTGTCTGAAACTCAGACATCAAAATATAAACTGATAAAACGCTGCAGCCACCCAGACAAAATTCCACATGACATCCCTCCCTTTCTACCGTGTCCAAGGCTTCACGTATCGTGGACCTGCACTCGAGCGATCAACCAAATCTAGAGTCGAAATGATCACCTACTGACCACTCCGACTCTGCTGGGGTTCGTCGTCGATCCCAACTCCAGAGTCGTGCTTTTTGAGTTTTCTGTTGACTGGCTGAGACAGATCTGCGCTCTTATCGCTTGAGCTCTCATCGCTTATCAAGCCCGGGACCTCTCCTAGGAGTGGAACCTCAGATTCGGTATCAATCATCTGCCGCGGCTTACTGCGATCCGAACCCTCAACGCTTGTCAACTTCGGGGCCTCTCCTAGGAGTGGAACCTCGGATTCGATATCAATCATCTGCCGCGGCTTACCGCGATCGGAACCCTCAGAATCCAAGTCTGAATCGAAACCCTCAGAATCCGATTCTGAATCGAATGACGAACCACGTTCTGAATCGAATGACGAACCACATTCTGAATCGGATCCCGCATTAGCAGTCCGATCACCATTCTGATCAGTGGCCCGTTTCCTCTTGGTCCCGCCTTTGGGGGTCTCTCCCATTGCACTCCAGTGAGCTGTAATATCTTTCTTAGTTGCCATGGTCGTCTCCCTAACCATTTTGCCTGTCGTCAAATCCTCCTTGAGCCACGACACGTATACATCGTCTTCAGTATCCCAAAAGGCACGCAATTTCCGAAATATCGCCCAAGCAAACCGGGCGAAAAGGAAGTCGAAGCAACAAGCCTTAATATCTTGCTTATTGGGGGAGATATTATGGTACGACAAAACATATCCGCCAACATCCTCTTGCATTAAAAAATGGACAGCAAATCCAAGTTGTGCGCTCTCATTCGTGGAGGGTTGTTGTTGGGGAGGTTGTCCTGGTTGTCCAAGTTGTGCGCTCTCATCCGTGGAGGGTTGTTGTTGGGGAGGTTGTCCTGGTTGTGGATCAGAGTTAAAATGCAACGGCTTTGGTGCGAAAACATAGAGCCCTTCATTAAAAAGCCTATGAAAATCGATTCGTAGCCTGATTTTGTTCTTGTTGGAATCAATTGACGTGTCCGAACTTCGAAGGAGTAAACTCGACATTTTATTCCTGGTGTACCATTCATGGTTGGCGGATGGGATTATGTGGGCCACTTCGGTCGGTTTAACATCCGTTGCGATAATACAGCCGTTCCCGGATGGTCCAGCAAGGTTGGATAGAGGTTTCCATTCCTCCGGCACATACCCGCGGGGAAAAACCCAAGCCGAAAAGCATGATACAATGGGATATGGGCCTGTTAGCCGAGTTAGCAGAGAACATAATAGTATTATAGATGAGCGGGTTATACCTGACGAAGCGGGCTGGTCTGTGATATCAGTGCCAGAAGAAGTACCTGCCGTAGCTGATGTATCTATGGGCAAGCTGTGAGCAGAAAACATAATAGTGTTAGACACGAGCGGGTTATACCTGGCGAGAACCCCCGGACTTGAAGGTAGTAAGTACCAGGTAAAAGGAGACCATGACGAGGTGTTGTAACACGATCCTGACCGTGTAAATCGTGAGTTAAGTAAACTTCGCCTTCACCAAACTTGTTGTCTGTGATTATACCACAAGCCGTCAAGACAATAAAATGGTGAAGCCCGACAATATCATTCTGGTCTGTTTGTTTCATAACATCAAGGGCAGGGAAAGATAAAAGGGTGCTGCCTTCGCCGTAGGGGTATTTTATAACAACTTCGTCTGCGATTGTTATATTTGGCGGCTCCAGCGGATGCTTCACGAATCCATCAGCCATTATGGAATAGAGAGCAAAAGTTAAGGAATAGGTTGAGGTTATGATATGGGCGTTGGAATTCAGAAGCAGATAATAGAAAGGAAAGAATAGCACAAGTCGACCGGGGATGGTTTATCTATAGGCCTGGGGGGGACGGGTGCACAAGGACTAGATAGATGCCGGGGTGGTTGTTCGTCGATCCCCCCGGTTGCGTCAGAAACCGGATTCCTGCGGTGCTCCACAGAACTACTAGGCGCAAACCACCAACTCCCTTTGCTTTTCTGGATGCAAAAAGGGCTACTGGGTGGCCGCAGAGAGGGAACATCTTTGTGTCCTTCCCTCGGGCGGCGAACAATCATCAACTGGGTGCCGGCATATTTTCGCCGCACACCTCAGACGTTCCAGACCACGAAGGCCACAGAGGCGGGCCAAGAGCCGCGCTAGAGCGGGAATGAAGGGTTGTTGCTTGGATGCCCTCATAATGTGATCATCTTGTCTCTCGTTTCAGCAAAGTTGAGACTGGCCGGGCCACGACCAGGTTTCTGCCTATTGTGCCGAGACAAATCAGATAAACTGGAAATTGCGTGGCAAATTGTCGACGGCTTGGTCATTCACACCGTGGCTTTTAGTGTTGCCTAGTAAGAGGAGCCGCGTTCCCTTGCGTTGCTTTGCATACATTGGCCAGTCACAAATCTGCCCGCCACGGGCCCTCCCTCCCTGTATCCGTCTTGATTAAGAAGTAGTGTACTTTTTTTTTTTTTTTGCGTCGACGATCTAGAGCTCAAGACACCTATGACTCTTCCCAGGCACACATGACCAACACGTACATCAAGCCAAGTCGTACAAGGTGGAAAAATCTTGCGCGAGGTCTCAGCCTAACCACACCGAAACCGTTGCGGCTAGGAAAAGCCGAGCAGAGCATGTTTCGCGGACTTGGTCGCAGAGGAATTTCAAAACCACAGTCCTTCGGTCTTACCAGAGCCTCATGGGCCCTTCGGACCAGATAGGGGTCCAGGGGAAAGAATGAGGAGACCGCCCTGAGAGCGAGTTATTTCATAGACGAAGAATTGTCGTTATTCAGAGAGAAGGGTCTAAGCCGAATTAGGTAATACAGCCCTACCGAGCATGGGTGCTCTGGATAGTAGCCGGATGGGGATTAGATCCTGCCCCATGCAGTGCGAATCGGACCCATTCTGTCGGGTTGATCGCATCGAAACGATAAGGGTAGGGCAGAATAGGATAAGCTTAACCTGGTGCGAGGCGCCCCATTGGCTGCGCAGGGGACTTCTATTGGACCCGCAGTGCAGGGGTTAATCAACAAAATGGCTTGTTTAGTATACAAACGTCGAATCGCCAGTCACGTGCTCCCTACCAAGGACAGATCGTGGCAGCTTCCCCCATTTCGAGCTCTACAACCCCTCGCGAGCCAACTGGAGAGGGCGACTAATACGTGCTAGGGAATGCCTGCTAGGTCGAGGACAAAGAGCCTCCATGAAAGTCGGGTGTGTGGTGGGGAGGAAAACTCGGTGTGCGCGTGCTCTCCCTCCATTCTCGGCAACGTTTGATTCCTGTGCATGTACACTGCAAATGACCAAACCCCCGCGGCATCATGGATCAGAATCAGAGTGACGTCAGCTTCCTGAGATGGATGAGGATGAGTTCGTATCTAGCGGTCAAGAGACGGAGGAGAGGAAGGGATCGTGGGATGGATGCCTATCGTATCTGGAACAAGGGATCTGGCTGGGCAATGGGAATCATTCAAAGCGGCCAGCTAATGTTGTGCAACCGTCACACCTTGCCTCGTGAGGTGTAGGTACATCATTAGAGGTGGCGAATGCGCGCTCGCTGGTAGGAAGATGAACTTGAGACGAGAAAACCCATGTTGTTTGTCTGTTTGTGCACCATGATCGCGCGGTGGCATGCTCCGCGGTAGCGCAAGGCAAAATCTCCAAGATCGTCGAAGGCCTTACGACGACAATGCCTATCCATCCCAACCGTTGGCTGCGGCGTTGCACGTATTGAGAAGTTCAGTTTCCCCCAACATCCTCCCCTGCAAGGCTCCACGCAGACACTGTATTATGTAGTAGGGTTGCCGAGTGGCTACGGCGATGTCATTTGAGATGGCGTACCTGACTACTGATGCATCCGAGACAACCCTCCTTGCCACGTATCTTGTACCATCCCAGGTTCTGTCAATGAGATCCCTGACCTATGGCTCCCGGGATCCAGACTCATAAATCAATAGCGTCAGGTTAGAATGCAGCTGAAATACGTACCGTGTGTCATCTGGAGGCGACACACGAGGTCAAGGGGGTCTCCCCTTGCCTCGCTCCTCGACAAATGTCTTATGCTTTCCTCGAATTTGATGCCAGGCCGACAGGTGGTGAGTCACATCACGCGCGCGTGCCATTATTATTGCAAAGAAACCTGACCGCTTCTGCCCGGCCTCTGAAATCGCACGACGGATCCGACCTCCTTGGACATGTCGAGCGAGGGCATTGGTGTATTCTCGTGGGATCCCCTCGTAAGTTATGATGCTTCCTTTTACACTCGTACGAGATCATATTGTTTCTTTCAATACTTGTCACTATCCTTGGTTGTTCACTATCTGGTTGTTCGCCATCCTACATCATGAGAGCAGTCCTCCAACGATTGTGGTTCTCCTTCTCCATGCGCTTGTTCATGTTATCGACGCTCATCGACAGAGGCCGTTGATTTTTTATTTATTTGTTTCCCTCTCACACATCCAAAGATGGCTTGAATACTCGCGGTTATATTTCTTTTGTCTTTGTTCGTCTGGTGCTGTGTAGATCTTTTCATCGTCCTCTTCGGCAACGTGACCGTCTTCGTCAGACATGCCCTGAGAAAAGTCCTCGTAGATGATGAGGTATATTCCCGAGAGTTCCACTTCCCGTGGCGTACGGACCGGAACATCCTCTCGTAACATGGGAAGCTCGATTTCGCCTCATATCACTTTGGTCTCGCTGCTCTCTAGGGCAGCAGACTGGTCTTCGTCTTTGGTCTGGATGGAGGCTTCCTACTGTTTTCTTCTAATCTTGCTTCCACATTTAGAGCTATCTAGCATTGCCCTACTTGGCAGGCCTGATGGTTTCAAAGCAGCTTATTTTCGTCGAATCAATCTCAACGTGCGATTTACCATCTTGTGTGGCGTGAGAGAGAGCACAAGTGGCCTCTTCGGCCTCATGACTCTCAAGTATCATCCCCATCGCTGGCAAGCAACTGCACTTGTCACACGCATAATGCGATCGTCTAAGCGGCTCTGACGTCTTTCTAATACTCAATTCGCTGACTACTTGCTGGGCTGCCTGAAATGGTCGCTCAAGCCGTGCTTTGCGGCCAAAATTGTGGTCTTGGTAAAATATAGCATGCTGAAGCAGTGTAAGGTGAAATCACGAAGAAGGTATCAGATTTTACGCGAGGGGTCTAGGTCTACCTCATCACGCCTGACGAGCCGTAATTACTATAGATAATAGGGCAGCGTCATCATTATTATCGTACAGATATAGCTACTCGCTCGATTCTCATCAGACTACACCACCTGGCTTTTCACGGAACTCATCGTTGACTTCCCTTCAAAATACCTTGAATATCTAATGTTTTATGCGATCGCGCAATTCCCCATTGACTCTGCTGGAATTTACCGGTCTGGGAGGCGCCACGATGATATTCAGTCATTGTTTCTAGTTATCCCTTTTGGTGACTATTCCGGCTGCAGAGGTCCAATAATGCTCAGATAAAACTTTTGAGCATACCTAGCCAAGGTCTATAACAGGTATGAATCAGCAATGAGCCCATAGTTCACGAATAAACCACCAAAGCGCGCACTAGTCTGGGCCTGGGCCTGGGCAAGGTATTGTTGCTGCATGGTTTATACGTAATAATTAGAAGTCAGACGCAACGTCCCTTGCGTTGTTTTGGAAAACTTACTAGCTTCCTGTCGGGCGCCCATTGGCGTATGCTGTCGCGTTATTCTGCAATTCTTTTTCAGTCAGCTGCAGGGATTTGTGTCCTGAACCAGTGGCGGTGAAGAGTATCAGATTTGGTAAGGTACCTACAGGCCGCCGGTTCAAAGTTTGTTAATACTAAGCATCAAGTTGCATTTCAACCGCACATTGGAAGAGAATAGTGGTCGGAATACAAAAGATCAAGTCGTCCGGTTGAGGAATACCTTGGAATGTTAGAAGCTCTATACAGTTGCTAATAGCGTACCCTCGGGAATGGCGCATTAGTCAATCGCCTGTGTACGAGGTCAATTATTATGCAAGGCAACGAGAGGTTTTCGACAGAATCTGGCCCAGGCGTCGCACGGAAGCTCCCGCTTGGTCCTACACATCAAGACTCTATGTTATCAATCCGACCATTCATCACTATGGTCACATACCCTCATAGGTAGAATGAGTTCAAGACTTTTGGATCGATGATTCCGCCTTCAGACAAAAGATGTCAGGGAACTAGTTCACGGCTACCCTATGGTGTAGAAATGGTGCATTCTGTGCATATAAGTTACCAGTTACCGAACCCTCCCTAGATTTATCAATTGATCGCTCTACTAAGCCCTAACTACAACCCCTTGGCTATCTCTGACACAAGATGTCCAAGATTCTGCTTCTTCTTGCGGAATGCTCACGGAGCCTGATACTTCTGCCAACCTCGAGGCGGAAAAGAAGGATAGGGACATATTTGTATAAGCAGATGAAGTTTAATATGTTCTATAACAAGGCCATACGAGTCTGGCCTTCCCCTTCAGCTCTGGTGGCGATCTAGGTCTATATATAATCTTCGCTTTCGTTCAATCACCCGCTCACTCTCTAAAAAGGTCAGTAGCTAAACGTCTTGTTCCGTATTGCTCGTTTTTGTGAACAAGTACTGACTCTACAACCTGCCGGCCAATAAGACATAAATAATATCAGCGCCCCTCGACCCATGGTCTCGGACTAATAACCTCGAATTTGTTCGTGTCAAGCAGCTGATGCCGTGCTCAGTATGAGGCATCCTGTCCTGGGGCTGTTATTTGTTACCATGTCAAGCATAGCCTGACATGGCAACAGCCCGCTCATTAAACAGTGATCATTTAAACTGAGACTGAGGGTACCTATCATACCTTATCGAGTGTTCTTCCGTACAGGTAAGTAGCTAGAGGCGAGACACCTTTTGCGCTGGCGTGCCAAGACTACCTGGCGTGAATCGTGCCAAGCAGCCACGGCGCAAATACCTCGTCCTATACTGTATACCAGGTATACTCGGTTCGAGTTGTTTGTTTGTTTACTCCGTTCTCCTTAAAGTCTTGCTCTACTTCAACTTACTTCAGCTCAGTCCTTACTCTACTTCACTCATTCCTTGCTCGCTTACATCGTCCTTACCTCGCTTGAAGTTTCTTCACTTAATCATGCATCCTGAATCTCTCCTTCATATGCCTCTTACAAACGGGCAGATCGACATTATTTCACAGTACCCGCTGGGTGGCAGCCTTCCCAGAGTTCGATACGAATTACGCAAGAGCCCCAACAGCAGCAACTATATCTCCAATCTGCTCACCTACTTACAACACGAAAAAGCGGCACTCAACCTGCCCTACGGAGATTATAGCAATGTGACATATGCCCTAGTCCTTATAGGACGGCTTGTCGAGCGTGATGAGGTAGATCTCGACAAATTTCGCCCTCTTGTCTGCCATGTTCTTAATCAATCCTCTGATACTATTATCTGGGCCGAAGTCTTCCGCCTTATTAACCCCACAGAGGCGCAGATCAATATTATTTCACAATATCCGCTCGATGAAGAGTTTTACCGAGTTAGAGGCCACTTATGCGACGCCCATAACATGCCAAAGACATGTGTATCCAATCTACTCTTTGCCTTACAAGTCGCAGAGGCGGCCCTCAACCTGTATTGGCTCAACGGACAGAGCGACGTGGCCAGTGCACTATTCTCTATACGACAGCTTGTCAAGAGTCATAGGGTAGACCTCGACCAGTTTCGCCCTCTCGTCCGCCTGGTCATCGATAGATCCGCCGACATTGTTATATGGGCTGAAGTCTTCCGCCTCCTCGACGATATGCCTAGCTGGCTGCTTCGCAACATACCACACTCATTCTACGGGACACCCGTCGAAAAGAGCTCAGGGAGACTTGTCGATAGCGAAGAATGGGAAGCGGCACTATTCCAAGAATTAAAAACATGCACCTACCGCAATGTGGAGGGATTTTGTCAGAAGTTCTTCAACGCCGACAACTGCGGCGACGGCTGGGAGGCCATGGTGGAGGAGATCAAGAAGTCGCACGTCAAAGGGAGATGGGTTGGCTTCCCGGACGACCCGTGGGAACCACAGGTCTGGGCCTGGCTTCGCTCTCTAGAAGACAACTTATTGACCGGTGCCCCGTACAAGCTTCATACCACCAAACCCCGCAGCGAGCAGAGTCGGAAGGGCCAGATGGATGTCTTCTTTAGAAAGCCAGGCATGGAAGGCAAGACCTTCACGCACAAGGACGTCCTCGTTGTTGGGCAGCAGAGGTGGCCGTACGACAGGGGCAGTTTCAAGGAAGATCTCCTCCCGCTTGCCCATAATGTACGAGATGTATTTACTGACCAGCCGACGCGCTTATTCGTACACGCGTTCACCCTCTGCGGTTCGACGATGGAGCTCTGGATCTTCGACCGGTCTGGAGCGTACAGCTCCGGGCCATTTGATATCCACGAGAAGCCGGATATGTTTGCGCGTGCGCTGGCTGCGTATGCTACGATGAAGGAGGAAGCAATGGGTCTAGACACGCGCATTAAAAAAGAGGATGGTCGACTTTATATCGAATTGGATCACCCCTTCCCAGAAAGGATCTGGCTAGACAAGGCCATCGTTAGGCAGAAGGCCATCGTGTCTCGCGGGACTACGTGCTACGTGACCAGAGATGGCAACGTTGCCAAGTTCTCTTGGACGTCGGATAAATGGCCAAAAGAGATTGAACATTTGAAGCTAGCAGAAGAAAGGGGCGTCAAAGGGGTAGCCAGACTAGTGGCGTGGGGTGAGCTCAGCAGTATTGAAATGATCCGGAAGGGTCTCACGTTTCCACCACAGCACTACAAGTTCGAGCACAGGATTGACAACGATCTATCATATGCCGGGATTAGGCATGGGTCATCATTCAACAACGCGTTCGTCCACGCATGCACGTCGAAGAGGTTGCAGTCCATCAGTCAGACGTCGAATATGTTCAATAATGTTGGCGACCAGCCGGCGATCGGCGAGACTAAGTCGAGCCTTCGCACACACGAAGAGAACCCGTGGGACAACAAGACGTATACCTGTCTGGTTGTCTCACCAGCCGGCCGTCTTATTAGCGACTTTCGAACAATGAAAGAACTACTAGAATCAATGCGAGACGCCATTGAAGCACACCGGTCTCTTTATATGACTGGTGACATTCTCCACCGCGACATCTCTCCAAATAATATTATTATTACGGATCCAAAAACGGCGAATGGTTTCAAGGGCATGCTCATCGACCTTGATCGGGCGAAGATAAAAAACAGTCCCCCAAGCAAAGAACGGCAGCCGATCGGCACACTGCAGTTCATGGCGATAGAAGTAATGCTGGGCAAGATCGACCACAACTACCGTCACGATCTTGAGTCATTCTTCTACGTCCTACTTTGGATGTGCGCGCACCACGCATGGGATAATGGATTTACTTATGAAAAGAGGCCGTTTCAGAGCAGCTGTCTTCGAGACTGGGAGGACAACGATTTCGGAGAGATTGCGCGTCTTAAAACATTGTCGATGAACTCGGACGGTATCGGATATATTATTGGACAATTCCCACGGGCGATAGATCATTGTGTGTCAGAGTTCTGTCTAGCCATTAGGCAGATACTTTTCCCTCTATCGTACCCGTCTGGGAAGATTCTCATCGAAACCCCTGAAGATCCAAACACTCTCTATGGACCGATCCTAACGGCATACGACGAGATTATCAAGAAACTATAGCAAAGAGGTGGCGTTTCTGTAGTGAAAGTTTACTTGCGTCTCGATTCGGTGTTTAGTGTAATTGTGAAGAGTTGCTGTTGTGATATGAGACATGCTTTAGCCACTCTTCGTCATTGCCCTTCGGGTCACCTCAAAGCCTCTCGAATTGGGGGCAATCTTAAATCAGCACAAGTGCTGTGCGATTAACCAACGTGCCTATATTCTACGAGGTATAGACTTTAATGTATCCAATGGGCTTTCCGTCAGTATACCCTTTTTAACCATTTCATTTATCTTATATGCATCACACAATCTTGACTTTCGAACAACGACGATAACTCCGCCATAAACTTACGAAAAGCCACGCCGATAACCAGATAGGATATATATAACGACTTGGCGATCGCGGCTGTCGATGTTTTTAAGGTTGATAATGTCATGAAAAAAAAGGGAAAAAGATACAATGCCTATAAGCCGTATACATATGCTTATAAGCTATTTAGGTTTATTGCTGTTTAGTAATAAGATTCTTTTTTATTTTTTTAGCGCCGTAAGTATAATTTTTTCAATACTTGATATATATTCGAGATTGCTGGATTGTTATATATATCTTACCGACCTATCGGCGTAGTATTTCGTGTTGTGGTAGAGTTGTCGTCGGTTGAAAATTGTGATGTTGTATAGAGAAAAAGGGGCGTCGGAATGGGCGTACATCAGTAACGTTAACCCATACCATAATTTCCCTATAATTCACGGAATAGAAGAATAGAACTCTCAAATTTTGCTTATCTGACAAATAGAATATCTTACAGAACATGTCTTTATGGTCTTATAAAGCACAGAAACTAACTAATACAATATAGACAATGAAGATCTCGGGAAATTGCATAAATACGGGTACAAGAGAACCCTCTTAGAAATTCGAGCTAGCCGTGACCTGTGAATCCGAAGCCACACTGACATTCTTAACGACCACAGTGCTTCCGGACTGGCTCGTAACACGAACGGCTACGGTATCCGTCCTGAAGCCGCTCGAATTCTCGAAGAAATTGTAGTCCTGTCGTGTCGTCGATTTCCATGTCGAGCCACCGTCCGTGCTCACCTCGAGCTTGGAGACGGCCTCGTTGGCGTTCACAACCTGCATTGAGAACCAGTAGGGCGAGGTACCAGACTTGTTGTGAAGGATCAGCGGAGATGAGATGGGGCACTTCACAAAGGTATAAGAAGTGGCCAGAGGGTCCGTTGACGAGGGCGAAAGGACGTTGAACGCGTTCTGGAAGAGATCCAGGTGGCCTGCATCACACTCGGGACATTTGTCAACGATCTGGTAGACGTGTCAGCACTCGATACGTAAGGGACGGGAAGATGATGAGTTTGAGAGACTGACCATGGCAGTGATCGATTTCCCATTTGCGGTCACTTCGATGCATGCGCCACACTGCGCCGCAGAGTTCCATGCTGACCCCGAGAATGCCGTGCCAAAAACCCCCGACGGCAACGTGTAGGTACTGAAGGAACACGTTCCCCCATTCAAGTTACCTCCGTAAAATGTCGACGTTCCTGTCACAGCAGTCGATCCTGCGACGGCTGGTACCGTAGCCTTCGACGCCTCAGACGCTTCAGACGCCAATGGTGCTGAGGAAGACGATGAAGAAGACGAAGACTGAGCCGAGCCCAAAATCGTCGTAGTTGACGTCGTCGCTGGCACTGCAGTCGTCGAAGGGTGAGGCCTTGTACTTCCACGCCTTGGGCAGGCCATCGCAGCTGGAACGGCCAGCAAGGCCATAATAGCACCGCTAGTCCGCATCTTAACTTAGAATAGAGTTACTTTGCAGAGTAGAGAGCTAGAACTGAAAATTATGATTCAGAGGGCCATATCACAACGTACAAATGGTGACATGTTTCGTTTTTATATACCAAGATACAGTGGGCTTTGTTTAGGGGCGGCCCGCAGTAATTCTACAAACTTGCGTACTTGGATATTAATCACATCATATTAAGGAGCTCCCATGCATGGATTGATCAGATCAACCGTGATGTTTTAGCGTGATCGAATCAAATGGGAGTCTTGGAGTGAGGCCCTGACCGGGTTCCTGGGTTCCTGCAATTTGCATCAAACGACGTCTCCACTTGCAGGGGCCTTTAGAGGTAGGCGATCCGGATCGACAAGCCGAAGCTAAAAGAGACTAGAACAACGGTATGCCATATTAGGACATGCGTAGGAGCTTTATAACGTATAAAGCAACTCGTTCCCCGGATCTCGAAGGCGTAGGAGCCTTAACGCCGCACTAAGGCGTCCGGCATAGGATTACTCTTGCCAGCATCAGTGGTGTACTCATAGCCGTTGCTAACATAGGTGCTGTATGGCCGGTGCTTTTCTGCATTTCGTAGTAATGAAGTAGCAAAGCTCACGGCAGGGTGTGGAATTCCTTGGAAACCTCGCAGAGCTCGAGGCCACCCCAAGACTTTTCTACCCTCGCCGTGATTTCCCGCGCCGATTTTTCTTCTGTCCCATCCTCGTACGCATCCCTCAGCTTGGACCTCGTCAGTGTGTCCAGTCCGCGAGCCAGTGTGGCCAGTGTACCCTCCTTCCAGGCGATGAGCCCAAGGGATTGGGTCTCCCGTATGGTATAGACCAGGAAGAGGCACCCGGCTAGCGTGAGCACGAGAGGAGGCGCGAGAAAAGCCCAGCGAATTCGGAAATATAAGACCCACGTTTGCGAAGCCCCGTACTGCGGGATACTCTCGAGCCCCGTGTTGCGCATGTAAGCAGTCATACTGCTGGCCACGGCACTGAACGTGTTGTTCAGGTCGCCGGAGTTCCCAATGACCTCGCCGGGACCGTCGTTGGCGAACCCGCTCGTTATGTTGAATGTGGCTTGTACGGGGATGTTGATTTGGCCGGGAGCGAATTTGGTCGTGATCCAGTTCATCGTTGTCTGTGCCGTGGCTTGTGAGATGTTGAATCGCCTCGGCTGGCCGTCCGACAGACCTGCCTGTGTTGCTTCATTGTCTGGTATGAAAAGCTGCAGATCCGATCGCACGTAATCTCTACTGCCAGAGTATAATGGGTCGTCATGCAGCTCATCTCCGATGTTTGTTCCACTGACGTCCTGCGGTTGATACGATCTCGGATCGCGGTTTGACCAGGTTGCTATCACTTTCTCTTGAAGCTTGCCCTCGACGACGGAAGACGAGTACATGTTCGCGCAGAAGTACAGTCCGCATTCTGTCGCTATTGGGAAAGTAGTCCTCAAGTCTGATACGTTGTTGAGAAAGTCCGGTCGAGACTGAATGATCTGAAAGACAACAAAGGTGGTGCTGTTCAAGGTCTTGCTGAAATAGATGGTATCCTGGGGAAGGACTGTGGCTTGAATCGTGGACAGAGTATCCGATTGAAATATTTGATTGCCGGAACCCGTGTAGTCACCGACACCGTCGGTCGTGTTTCTAAGGCCATCATAATTCGAGATTGTGAGATTGCTCGATCCCATGAGGGTGTACGAGGTGTACGTATGGTTTGGATTGTGACCTGGGGGAGCGACCGCTGTTCCTGGAATCCTGCCAAAGCTATGGTTGCTGACGAGATGTGATGAGACGTCAACGCACGTGCTGCACACTCCAAGCGACGTGAAGGTACCAAAGGTGCAGTTACCGGTCGAACACGTAAAGGACGGCAGAACTTCTTGCGCTATGGAAGCGTAGAATCCATTGTATATCGAAGTTGTCAACCCGTAGTCAGCCTGCATGCTCCAAGTCGGGAGCAAACCGGCGCCAAGAAGGATGGGATTAGCGGTGTTGGAAAGTTGCGAGAAGGCACCAACGTCAACTCTCTGCGCTCGACCAATAACAGCTCTTGGTCCCGCCCCCGAATATTCGCCATAGAGCTCGCCATTTTGGGTAATAGTGGCTTGGAGGAATGGTTCATAACTCAACAGTGTAATGACCACCACGGCACCTAGCGTTGCTATATGACTAGATATCAAAAGTTAGACTTCCAGACACAAGAACAGAATCATGTTGAGACATGAAAAGAGGTGATATACTGACCACAGCTGTAGGCGGCACGCAAGGCCCACGCTCCCCCATGGCCCTCTGCTGGCTTGATCAAAAGCGTCAAATAACGCCAAGCTTCCCGAGCTTGCACTGAAGAGGTTCCATTTAGATTGTCCAAGGCTTGAGCTGATCCCGAATGCCAATGCGGTGCGCGACACTTGTGCTAATATAGAAACAAAAGTGTTCAGTGTGAAAAAGGCTGTCCAGGCATCCAATCGTCGACCATCCTGAACTGCGAGTAAAACGACAGATGTGGCAAGGGATGCTAGACTTAGAAGCATCCAAACTAACTCCCACTTCCACCGGTATAGACTCCGTCCTAAACTAAGTTTGTTGTTGGGTTCAAGAGGCGCTGCTCTGTCGGGATTGCGGCTATTCGTAGGACCCGCGATAGGTCGCTGACGAGGCGCGAAAGATCCTGTATAGGAGCCATAATCTCCTTCTACTGTGTCCATTCTGCTCGCTCTAGACTGGACAAAGAAGACACAAAGGAAAACGAGATGCTCTTGTGCTTCATAGGTGATGATTCGAGAAAATGTACAGACACTTTCAGGTTCTGTATACTACCCCTCTCACTGTCTTTTGAAGCCGATGAATGAGTGCATGGCCAACAAGTCGCCAAGCACGAAATATGAAGTGCTATCGTAGTTGCTCATGGCTGGTGTAGAGAGGGACAAGGCCTGACTGTGAAGAACCTTAGATCTCCATGGTAGTAGCCCTACTGGGTCTGCCACCCTTTTTTGCTGGGGATGCCACCAATTTCCCACCTGTACAGATGATATACATCATGGATACAAGCAGCCGAAGCACTCAGCCCAAATACCTTCCCAAGTGCTTTCCTAAGTGCCTTATATTCCGTAGCATCTACGACGCAGAAAGCTAATGTAGAAAACGTATGTAATTAAATGCTCGTCTAGCTTTTAAGCTACTAAGTAACATATAATTATAATAAAGAAATAATGCTGTTAAGTTATTAATTAAGTTATTACATACGATTCGTACAAACAGCCAGATGCTCAAGCGCTGAAGTCACGCAGAGGTATAGCCCTTGCCTCAAATCTAACTGTAAACGGCTGAAGTGTAACATGTTTAAAAATAGTCTTAATGTATGGAGGTGGCGTTTTCTGTAGCCAGTGAGGATTTCGGCCACCATTCCCCGCGCATCATGAAACAATGGGATAGGGGATTGGGTGATTAGCTATAAGCTCCCACACCCCAATTTCGGACCCCAAAGACAGGAATAGAGGACTAACAAGAAACACTATGGTACATATACGTGATAGAGTATAAGCGAATGTAACTTCAAGAATGGCTATGCATTGCCACGCGAAAGCTGAGGCTCTGAAACGCGGACGTTATTTCATGCATTGTATTGACACCGTAGCTTCATGTCTTGCTTTCTCAATAGTAGAAGACACTCAAGTCACAAAGATGGGATGGGTAACAATTCCGAGTCACGACGACACATGCTGATCAACTAAGCGCCCATAGCTCTACATTACTACCAGTGACTTGTAAAGGCTACATATAATATGCCTTGAATGCTCGCGAGTCTTCACTGAGCCCCAAAATCGGATATGACAACTTAGCACATACAAATCAGGCGGAAATAGGTCAATAGAACGAGCTACAGTCATACTCAGTATTCTCACATCTCGACTTAACTATTCAGCGTCTCATGTGCTAGCGATACCGTCTCCAAGGCTGCCCCTATTTTCAGCCAACGTTCCATACCCCTATGTCGTCCTTTTCTATCTGCCTCTCGTTCGTATTACCTTCATTACTGTCATCACCTCTTGTTCTGTCACTAAGACTCTCTTGATGAGCCTTGTGTCTGTATCCCCTTCTCCAACGTCGACGTCGACGTCGTTGTCGTTGTCGTTGTCGGAATCTCTTGGTTTCTTAAACCTCGTTCATCTCCATCTCCACTTGCATCATTAACAGCCGTAGTGACCGCTCTATTCCTCTGTTCCTTCGCCAAATACCGCCTGATAAACAAATATGCGGCCGCGCTACCCACTAGGAGCAGAGCGAGTACGACGACGACGGCCACCAAACCGCTTGAATTAGTTTGCGAATTCGATTTCGGCTTCTGAGCATCGCTACTATTCCCCGGCATGGTTGCTTTCACGTCCGTCGACTCCATCGTAACGTTGATGGATGAACCGTGACAGTGTCTTATCGGTACAGGGACAAATGATGATTACCCTTGATGACTATAGAGGTAGTTATGGATCGGCTCGGTAGGGGCAACGATGGTAAGAGGATGGTAGCTGTTTGTGATGTGTTCTAAATATACATATTACAGATGATTTGGTGTTCATTTATACGCTGCTTCAATGTAGCGATGCCGATCGGGTGGACTGTAAAATGTGAATCGAAGTGCCGACGGCACGACGACGGAGACTCTATGATTGGCGAGTATATAAAGCAAACGTCTTCTAGCACGTGAGCTCTTTCAGATAGTAATGCTTAGTTAGATGATGTCTTTGTACTGTCCTTAACATGAGCGCTCTTTGTGACTTGTCATGTGATAGGCTTGATTTTAACTATGCCTAAACAAGACTGTCCTGAACACTTTTTCTGAGGGGGAAATTTCTTTCAATATCGTTAGATTTCATGTATTAAACTTTTATTCTGTATATAACACATAATTCTATAGCACTTTCCTAACGCGTTCCAGCACTTGGGTTGCGCCAATGTTGTGCCTCACAGCATGACATACTTCTTAAATTAGCATTATAGTAAAGCCGACAAGCGAAAAGCGGGCTAAAGGCTACAAAGAGATAGTAGCTGGTGTAACCGGTCGAAAATTCGCGGAGCACATCATGTATAATAGGTGATCCGGATGGCTTGAGACACGTTGGCTCATCATTTCTCGCTTTTCACGAGTGCCTTCTAAACCGGTGAGCCAATGTGCCATTCCAAGCAGGATACGTCTATATTACTGGTTAGCTTTTGTGTACCAGTATAAGAGCGAGAGGCAAAGATGACGGGAACTGGGACGCAGTGACGCCGAAACAGAACAAGATAATCTGAGAATTACTTACAGTGTGCCAGTGACCGTCGTCATAAGAGGAGGAGGTACTGGTAACCCAGCTTGAGAGCGGAATCGACGTCGTAAGAGTAGGTGTTAATGTCATCGATTCGATCGAAGTAGTATAATTTAGGCTTGACGTTGTTGGATATGGTGGCGCGGGAGTCATCGAAGGGATGCTGGACGTTTGAATGGTAGTTGTGGAGATGACAGTTGTTGAGATGGTAGTATGAGATGTGTAAGTCGGTATGTAAGTTGTGGTGGGGCTTGTGTCAGTTGATGTTGGGGTATGAGATGTGGAAGTTGGTATGTAAGTTGAGATGGGGCTTGATATGTGAGTTGATGTGAGAGTTGGCGTCTGAGTCACAATGGTCGTCACAACCTCAGTCGTAGGTTGAATATCAATAACCGATATTGTACGCGTAGTTGGCTTGCCGGAAACAGTGATCGTCTCCGTGATAGGTGGCGAAGATTCGATAATTGTCGTCGTGGGTGCCGACGTAACGGTGACTGTCAGAGTCGTGTCTGCATCGCCTCCTTGCCCTCCGCTTCCATCGATGGGAACAACCGAGTACGTCGGGCGCGCGGTATCGGCCTCAGCAGCTGGTGTTCTCCTCCATATAAAGGGCAAAGCTAATGATGGAGCACCCAAGCAAGAAACCCCAATTAGTAGAGAGATGGGAATATTGTGAAGATGCATCTTGTTTCGGTAGCTTTCAGATCTTGGCGACACGTGTTTCACCAGCACGAATCCGTAGCTCAAAGAACCGATCTACAGGACGGAGAGAAGAAGGAAATTGGACCTACCAGGAAAGACAGACTATGGTTTTATTCCAAGATGCACGAACCCAATAATCAGAAGGTTGGGGTCGATGACCCTTCCGTCGCGAACAAAAGTGGCTGGTATCCAAGTTCATTGAATTGAAACCAGGGCAAGCGACAAAGCGCTCATTGGCTGATCCAGCATACCAGCCACCTGGGCAAAGTTCTATATGTCGCCCTTTTAGGAATAGCCCCCGCGTTCTGCAGGTCCGTTCCTGCAGGTCACATTAGCGCTAGTTATCTGGCCCCAATTGCCTGTTCCGGTTAGCGTTCGAGTTTGGGTTGCTTTAAAAGGCGAAGTCAGTTACGGCATATGGGCATCGCAAAGAAGTAAATGCCAGCTATTAAAAATGTAGATGATAAACAATACAGAAAAGCTTATGCTTGCTGTTTACCGAAATTGATAGAGAGGCACCTACTACTAGGGCGAATTATAACAGTACTTATACATCTAGGGAATTACAGTGAGGCTTGTCGTTGAGTCCAAGGGAACCTTGCCATACTTTACAATCTTTGCTTTGCTTGTTGAAATGAGAGGTCTTCTCTGTGCATTGCCTTCTTGTTTTTCAGTCTCTCTCGCTCCTCACTCGCCTTGATTGCTTGCATCTTCTTAGCGTTCAACATCTTTTGGCGCTGGGCTTCCTTTGATATTTTGTTTTGTTTCTCTTGCATGGTTATCTTCTGGTCCTGTGCGTTCTGGGCTAATCTGTTTTGTGCCTGCTGCAGTGCGAGCTTATGCTCCTGAGCTTGGTGTGTCAGCACGTTCTGTTGTCCTTGGAGCTCCAACTTTTGCTGTGCTGTCCGCTGTTGGAAGTTGAGTTTGAGTTGTTGTTGGTTCTGGAGAGATAACTCGGTCAGCGAGTTTTTCTGTGCTATGGCATCTTGCTGTTGCTCGCTCATCTGCATGTTTTGGTGTAGTGTGTTCTGATGAATCGCCGCTGACTGGCTGATCTTCTGGTTCGTCTTCTGAAGCTGCTGTGCTTGCCAAAGCTCATGCTGCGCCTGCTCTTCTTCGTAACGACGACGTATCTTTGTTTGATGGTCGAATTCGGCTTTTGAATATTTCTCTAGATATTCTTTGCGACACTTGACCTCTTTGGCGATGTCGTCCGGTAGGCCTATAGCATCATCTGGCTGTTCCGATCCAAGCCCTGCGAAGTACCGGTCCTCACATCCCATTGTTCTCAAGAGGCTCTCCAATTGGGCGTTGATAGCCGCATTACCCTGGTTGGTATAGCGTTTAAGGTAAACAGTGGGTGAAAAGTAGAGCCTCGTTCCTGTTTCAGGATGTAACCTTTCAATGACGTTTTTTGGGTCATTACTCTGGCACCACTTTCCGGTATTCAGTAAAGCTTGAGTAATACGATATGGCTGTGGGTTACTCAAGGCAAGGAACAGCGCTGTCTTTCCCTGCCATTTTTCAAGGGGGTCGGCACCCCCTTTTTTGAGGGACAAAATGGTTGCCTCCATGTCCGGCACCTTTTTCGAGCCATCGCACCGGAACTAGGATGAAAATGTTAGTCAAAAACTTCCCAGAAAATTCTTAGTGTTACTAACCGTCATCTCCTGAAGAGCATTGCGCCCGTTGTACTCTTCTCTACTACTGCGGAAGTTCGGTTCGAATTCCGCCTTGATCAGAGCGGCAACGCAGTCTCTGTGTAGATTTCTTGCTGCTTCGTGGAGGCTACCATCGTTTCGCCGGAATTCTATCTTTAATAGAGCTTTGACAGCATTGACGTCCCCCATTTGCGAGGCATAAAAAAGCGCTGCTTTGTCGAACCGGTCGTGACCTCGTGAATCAGCCTTCGCGTCGACCAGCTTCTTCACTATGTCTCCACGAGAATTTTTCGCTGCGAGGATTAGGGGCGTTGTTTGAGAATATGGTGCTGTAAAATTAATGTTTGCTACCCAATAGTCAGCGATAAACCCAAGAAAATTAACGTCGATGCTGATAGATGTTACACTCACCTTTTGCATCAATCAACGCTTTTATGACATCTGAAGATATTTCCCTACCCACTCCTGATCGGGATAAAGCCCATGAAAGCGTGGTAGCATTTTCAGGCTCCGTAATATCATAAAGCTTGGTGCAAGCCTTCGCGTCTACCTCGCAGCCTAATTCGATCAAATGCTTAACCAGCTTTACTGATTCCGGATGCGCCACCAAGCAGTCGAAAATTGGCGGGTAACGACCAGGCAAGACTCTCTTGAAGTCAGGTTGGTGCCCAAGCTTCTTATCGCTGAGGACTTCGAGCAATTTCAGCACTTCTTTTTCTCCTAGCCGTGCTATGATCACCTCGTTAAACGCATGCGTCATTGTATCTTCGCTAGCACCCCGAGAGACCAATTCCTTTAGGAGCGACTCATCACCGCTTTTGATCGCCACCTTGAGCGCTTCACCGTGTCGGAAATTAACATCGGCTACCGTGAGTAGGGTATCAAGCATGGTTTTAGATGCCAGCTTTGGTTTGGAGATGTACGCCTCTAGAGCGTAAAGAAGAGCACTATTTACTGGCTCCCCGTAAGCATTCCGATCGAGCAGATACTCGATAAGCCATAAGTTGCGGTCATCGGGGGAGTGCCATTCCGGAGAATTCTCTACCAGGCCTAGGAGAGCGGTGTTCACACACCCTTCACTTATAAAATCTCCCAGAAGTTCAATGGCGTCGCGCGCAATTAACTTTGTTGCACGGCAAAAGGCTTCATCAACAGGAGGGCCTGAGGCACCCTGGTCCAGAAGGAACTGGATAATCGGGAGGCCGGAAGGTGTGATCCATCCATCTCCCGAGGAAATTGTCGTGGAAAGCCCAGCGAGAATAGTCGATTCCGACAAACTGGACTGGGCTAAATATTCTAAAACATCGTGACGCAGAGCTTCTGCAGCCGATGATACTGCTGCAGCTTTCAAATCCTCAGCAATGAAGGGGTCGCTATCACCAAACATTACAACCATGTTAAGAGTCTCAATTGTCGTCTCGTAGTCTTTCAATCCCATTATACGCGGCATGGCCGCTTTAAGTGAGGCGAAAGACGGCTGATAGCGAAGAAGAAGGCTCAGGATGTCCAGCCATCCCTCGGTTGCGGCTAGGGCCAAGGCATGACCTCGTTGAAAGTTGACTTCTGCACCGCCCTTATCCAGGAGGAGGGATGCCAGACCAAGACGGAATTTACCATCGCCAGCTGCAAATTTTGGATCAAGGATTCTTATCAATGTCTGGCTTACAGGATCGCCGCGAAGGCCAGCGGAAATCAATATATCCACCATATCGCCAATAATCCGTAGATCACCTAACTCGGTAGCATGGGCTATGGCCGCAGCCATGGATGACTGCGATACTTTGCCGCTCGAGAGCACAGCTTCAAGTAGCTTGTGCTGTCTGCTCATCACAGCAGCAACCACAACAGCTCCTCCTTGATATTCTGTCGAAGCATTACTTCGGAGCAGAGGGGCAATTAAGTTGAATTGATTGCATTTGACGGCTTGGAGCAGTACACTACAACACTCGGAGTTAGTCATCGCCATTTCATCGTTTGTTATTAGAAGTCAGAAGTTTTTAGACCCCATCAGGCCCCGAAAGAAATGTCTGGAAACTACTAAACAGAGAGGGGGATGGTTTCGAGAATTGCTCACCGGTTCAAGGTTTCGGTTTGGCCCCCTTCTCTGGCCTGTAGGCATGTTATCAAAATCTGATATTTTGACTTGCTATATGCATCCGCAATCGCCATGTCCAGAAGTTCTGGTCGCATTCTCGTCGACTTGTGGGATACGATAAGCGTAGCAATGTCTTCTCGCCCTGTGACAATAGTAGCCCCGAGCGCATTAGCTCTCTCGAAGTTTGGGTCTGCGCCTTTGTCTAAGAGAATCTGGACTTTGTTTGCGTGCCCCAATGTTGCTGCACGAACCAGACCTTTATCACGGCAGTTCTGGCAGGCACCCTTGTTTGTCCTGGTCAATTCGTCGACAACCTCATCGGCGCCAAACTCAACAGCGTTTAGGAATTGAGTACACCATGGAGATGCATTAGCACCTCTGGCAAGTAGAATCCTAATTTTCTCCGGATCATCCTGTTCGATGGCGATTGGAAGTGCTTGATTCACTGCTTGTTCGTCGGCTTTTTGAGCAAGTAGCAACAAGATATCATGCGAGCAGTTGCGAGTCGCTCTCTCTAAGAGATTGCTGCGTATGTCTGCCTGATCCTTATTTAACGCAATCTTCAGCACATTGGTGCTTTTACGTCTCTGAAAGCAGACTTCAGCGCCAAGATCTAGCAGGGCCTGGACTAGCATAACTGTTGAATGTAGCACTGTCCCATCGGCAACATTAGACAAGACAGCGGTAGCGGCTTTCGATATATTGCTAGATGGCTGCTCATTTACGAGTGTCGCTGCCCGGTTGTGCTCTTCACCACTAACTGTCACGATGCAGGGACTGCGGCGGGAGTGGCGCTGAGATGGGATATTGTTAACATTGGGGCTGGTACGTGGCGAGAAGTTACTTGAGGTAGTATTCAAGGAAGGACTCGAAATGAAGCTTGGATGGGAAGACAATGAAGGGCTCGAGAGAGGGCTTGCGTAAGCAGATAATGAAGGGCTCGAGAAAATGCTTGTATGAGCAGACAACGAAGGACTTGATAGAAGGCTCGCATGAGCAGATTGCAAAGAATATGATGGACTGGGTGGTCGAGAGTAAAGCCCTTGGGCTTGCAAGTGATTCAACGGGCTATCCATTGTTGCCGTAGTTGCATGTGCTTGACCAAGTTTAGAGAGGACATAACACAACGCAAGATTAAGTCTTATAAGAGCGTACTCTTTTTACACAATAGCTACCATGCGTGATATGCAGTATAATTAACCTGATATGACTCCGGAGCCTCACATACCTAGGTACCTAGTAGTTTAATAGTTTGTCTGCATGGCCCCACCGGCGCCGTCCGTGGTTACACTGCAGCAATCAGGTATAGCATAGTGCTGAACCACATTGGAGAACAGCTGGTGCTGACAAAAATGACTGCATGCAGTAAAGTGGCGAAGCATCCGTCCGGTACCGAAAACGGGACGTATACCTAATCTAGTGTTGTCCCGAAGGTACTTTGTTGTTAAGTACCCTACAAATTGGCAAGGCTGCCTTTTGGGATGTGTGGTGTGTAGTTTAGTTGCATGGGGCATTGCTGCTCGTTCCACATAAGCAAGTACTTGGAGAATCTGCGGCACTTCAATATAGTCGTCTAGAAATAGAAACACTGCCACTATTCTGGGGGCCAGCCGACAAGTTGAAGAAGAAAGATAGAAAACCAGGCGATGATCCTTATTACCACATATCGTATTATAAGTACTAGCTGCGACGATTAAGTTGAGTAGGACATCGAACCTGCTAAGGGAGTCATTCACCTTGCGTGCCTATCCACAGAAAATATTGTCATAATCCTCAAACATCAGTTGTGGTCGATCCCAGATGGCTTACGAATCTACTTCCCAATATCCCAAGGGCTCAGCAGAATATACTGCGACCTATCTAACAACTCGTGTTCTCGGCTGCTCACACCCAGTAAAGTATCATGCTGATGGTACTCAAGAGCATTCAAAATATCCAAGCCGCCTTGGATTCTTCCACGTCACCTCTCAAGAGCCCAGAATCAGCTTCCTGGATACGAGAAAGCTTTGTAATGCGTGTCTCGACGCTGTAGTTCCAGATGGCTTCCATTTTTGGTCAGCATACAGCATTATCAATGGCACAAATGCCACCGAGTCACGAGCCCCAGAGCCGCGATGGCTAGATATGGCCTCTTCATCAGACAATTATCCGCCATTGGTCCAGGCTGGAACCGAAGGGTTTCCGCATGTTTCCTTGTTGTCGGGACCTATCCCCCCTCATTTAATCTCGCCACCTGTGGTACTTTCTATACCGAAGGTCACTGGCGCTAAGGCAACCTGGGAGTGGTTACAAACCAAGAAGAAGCCATTCTATATTGACCAGCTCCATCTTACTAAGGGGTGGAGTCTGATCGTAGAGAGGAGAGCGAAGATTGATAGCATGATCGCGGAGCAGAGTGGCACGGCATATTGTCCAGAAGCCAAACCTAAGACTCAAGATCGAAAGCAAAATTCGGCAGGCAAGAACAAAACGTCATTCGAAGAGGAAACAGGAAGCGCCACGACTACAGCACTTAGGACGAAGGACAAGAAGAAGCCGGCCAAATCCACGCATTCACCTTCATTAGTGACAATAGAATCAACCGGTAGTATTGCCGAACCTAATGTGGTCTTGGATGGGCTAGACAACTTATCAAAGCTCGTCGAAGTTCACAAACGCAAGGACCACTCCCGCAAGGAACTTATCTTCCCGCCTCTACAACTCTCTCCAGAAGACAGCAAGAATACCACGACAATAGACTCGGCGGAGCAGCCTACCAAGAAGACCTCTTCTGCAAGCAAAACAGGAAAGGGCGCTAAGAAGAAGAAGGATCAGATTACGTCAGTCAGTAACCTGGGGTTAGGGGACAATACACTCGGTGTGATAGCTCCGTTGCAGTGCATGAACCTGGAGCCAACAACAACTCCAAAACCCAACTTGGCCGAGACAGCTATCGGAATTGCACCGCCGAGAAAGCCCATCCAATTCACTTTTACCAAGAATTGGAGTAATCACGACCCGATCCCATATGATGGTCCAAATGTCCATCTGCAATTAGCAGATTACAGGCGTCAGGCGCAGGTTATCGACCATGCTAGGGACCCGGGATCCAACTTCTCGCCAGAGAAGCTGATGGGTAAGAAACAGTCCACCAGGGGCAAAGTATCATTATCGGACCCCAGCTCATCTGACGGAACACCACATATGACAAAGTTACCCCGATCGGCCGAGGCCGGAGAGTCAAAGATACCAATGAAAGTGTCCTCGACTACGAAGACCAAAACAACTAAAAGTGAGCCTACCATAGGTGACTCTTCAAAGAAAACCAAGCCTTCGACTAAGGAGTTTGTCGGAAATGAGCCAGTTGAAGTAAAGCCCAGAAAGAAAGCCGGGTCACCGGGCGAAAGAATTGGAGAGAGCGGGCCTCGACAGAAGGAACTTGCCAAGCCTTCAAAAACCCGGACTCCTGAACATGAACGTGCTGTAGGCAAACCCATTAAGAACAAGCCTCTGCCTGACCTACGCTCCGAACCTAAGCCAGCTACTGTTACGTATCCCACCACAAAAATTAAGGATTCCAAACTAAGGAGTCCAATGAAAAAGTCCAGTAGCGGCAAGAAGTTCTCAATAAGCTTCGACGCGAACGTTGGCTTCGATCTACACTTGGGCAAGTCGCCTAGCAAAGACTCAAAGAAGAAGCCAGATAGTCATGGAGCATCGGGAGCCGCATCGGGGGTCGCATCGTTCGTGCAGAGTGATCCCTTGCCTAACTCATCGACAGCGCTACCACCTACGCAAGAGTCAATGACCAGGCCACCCGAGGAAGATTCAACATCCTTATCGTCTATACAGGAACCACCAACCCCGCTACAAGGGGAAATGCCCTCGGAAACAGGAATATCCTCTCCACATGTGGAGGATGCGGGCGCGGAGAATACATTGCATAGTCCTAACGTTGAGGCATCAACAACCACGCCACCTGATCAAAAACCCCCGCAAGTTGAAGGTTCTTCTGGAAGTGAGTTCACAGAAAACCCTACAGATTCCCAAGCGTCCATAATCACTCCGATCGAGCCGCCCCCTTCGCAAGTTGAAACTTCGCCTGGTGATGCGGAGATCATAAATGCAGGGCGCACTCAGGGGCCGGGGCCAGCAGTTCCTACTCCAGTCACAGGAGAGCTCCAGGGAGCAATTCCTTCCCCTGGAGACGCCCAATCTACAAATATAGGACATGCTCACAGCCCCGATGGAGCAGCTACCATGTCAAGCGTAGGAGAATCCCAGAAGGTGGATGATTCCCATAGGGATACGCAAATTACAAATATAGAACATACACAGAAGCCCGAGGCAGGAGTTACTAGCATAGGAGAGCCCCTGAAAGCCGTTGCCAAGGCCCAAGAAAAAACTTCCAAGCCCAAGCCTACAACGTTCAAGTCGCCCGAAGAAAGGCTCCGACAAGCTGTACCTTATCATACAGAATATCCGAAAGAAGCTACTGCACAGGATGCTGCTCAACCCAGGCCGTCAATGAATATTCCACCTGAAAGAGAGTCCCAACAATCTGGACATTTACAGTCCAAAAATATCGTCAATTTTCCGAGCGGCAGATGGGGTGATGATGAGGGTAGCGGAGATCTAAAGTATAAGAGCGAATCTTCAGCAGAATTGTATGGTACTAACAACAATGGTGAAAGTGAAGATGATAGCAACGATAATAATAGCAACAACGGAAATGAGGACGGTGATAGCGACTATGAAGATAACAATAGCAATCAGGAAGATAGGGATAGCGAAGAGAGCGAAAATGACGAGAGTGAAGACAAAAAAGACGAGAGTGAAGACGACGAAAAAGAAGAGGGTGAAAGCGAAAATGACGGCGACAACGACGGCGATAGCGAAAATGAAGATGATAGTAATATTGAAAAGGAAGATGGTGAGAGCGGAGGGGAGGATAATGAGAGTGGAGAGGAAGATAATAAGAGTGGAGAGGAGGATAATGAGAGCGGAGAGGAGGATAACGAGAGCGGAGAGGAGGATAACGATAATGAGAGTGGAGAGGAGGATAATGAGAGCGGAGAGGAGGATAACGAGAGTGGAGAGGAGGATAACGAGAGCGGAGAGGAGGATAACGATAATAAGAGCGGAGAGGAGGATAACGATAATGAGAGTGGAGAGGAGGATAACGAGAGTGGAGAGGAGGATAATGAGAGTGGAGAGGAGAAAGATGGTGAAAGCGAACGGGAAGATAGGTTTTACAGCGAGGAAGAAGAAAACAACGACGATGATGGGAGCGACGGTGGGAGGGATGATGAGGACGACTAATATCATCAGAATGGTGTTAATTAGTTAAGGGTTGTTCAAATTATTTAGGGGGTTGTAAGGGTACAGAAGTATAATTGGAGATTAAATCTATCGAATGGACGTTTCATAGTAGATTCCAAAAATCATCTTTACACAATAATTCATGGTTAATGTGACGGAGGCAACAAGGGCGAATGGGTCAGGCACCACTATACCTTTATTACTGAGAAAGTATTCTACTTAAAAAAGAAAGAAAACAAAAGTCAGAGATAGCTGCGAGTGAAGGCAGATATATACAAAATTTATGAGCTGCAGGGTACCCCTTACGGCCGTACGCAGTGAATGCGAATACCATTCACTGCCTTCACACACAATACAGCAATTGAGCAATTCAGCAACCTGTAGGCACCAGCCCCACACACTACCTAGGTAGACACTTAGCCCTTCTTTTTGGCATTTTTCAAATTATAATCAATGGAATATTCCGAAGACGACGTTTTGACTGCTGTTTTAGGCTGTTGCCAATGGCGCCAGCGTACGATATGCTAGCAAAGAAAATAGCTTATCGTCACTTGCAGAAGCTTTCTGGAGTACAGGAGTCTCATTTAGCCGACTGGGTCGCTACCTAGTCCAACTTAGGGGGCATCCCCTACCCAGTCGCAGCTAAGGGAATTCGCTAAAAGAATTCTGCAGGTCGACAATCAGTCCTTAGCCCTCGGTAAGGGCTGGACAACGCGTTTTTTTGAAAAGATACCCCATAAATTGATTAATAAGGGGCGTAGTTCAGTCGTTGTTATAGATGAGTCTTGGAAGGGCTTCCTTTCCTCACGGCTTGTTCAACTGAGTAATTACATCAAGGGTTATGCCTCTTTCCATTCGTTTGGAGGGGCGAGCAGATTAATGACCGTATCGTCTACTTTGTTTTCCACAGCTAACTGCCATGCCGTGAGGCCATGAATATCTTGAGTGGTTAGTTCGGCGCCGTAGGAAAGAATTAGACTCACGATCCTCGCATTCCCAGAGACGGCAGCCCAATGTAGCGCGGTCTGGTTTTCTGTGTTTCTCAAATTGGGGTCAGCTCCTGACTTTAAAAGGAACTCTGTCACCTCCTCATGGCCGCTTGATTCACCGCCGCTTAATGATAAGACTTCACGAGGGACTGCAGGCGGGTTACCCGCGCCTTGGCCGCTATTAGCTCCATACATGACAACAGCTTTTTTACCACTGCACTGGAATAAAGGTTATTAATTGTCTTTCAGCACGGTCTTCGGCGGTCGGCCAATATAAATTTGGTCATGGCGGAGTGAAAGCGCATGTGATGCTACTTACAGCGGCCCAGTGCAAAGGAGTCCAGCCATCTAGAGACTGACACCCCACATCAATTCGGTTGCCGGCGAGTAGTTTCTTCACAATGGAGATGTGACCTTGACTAGATGCCCAATGAAGAGCCGTCCGGTCATCGTGCGTCGCCTCGGATGGGTTAATACGAGGCATCAGCTCATCGATGACTTTCTCATGGCCGTGCTTAGCAGCCCAGTGGAAAGGAGTCATCCCGTTGTTTGTCTTAGGACTGGCTTCAGCGCCTTCACGAAGCAGAGCCTGAACTACGTCCACGAAACCTCCTCTAGCTGCCCAGTGCAGCGCCGTTCTACCACTGGGATCTGCACCTTCGACACTATGCTGGCGCCGAAGAAGCATCTTTAAGACTTCCAATGCCCCGAATCGAGCCGACATCTGGACGGCGAGGTTTTGACAGGGAAACATGGGCAAAGTCTTTAGTGATTCGTGATTATTGTCCATAAGGATAGAAATCTTCTCTAGTGTAGGGGTATTATGGAAGGTAGCTAATGCAATATTATCGAATTCTCCATGGTATTCATCTCTCGCATGGGTTCCCCAGTAAGCCGCCGCGTATCTCATAAATGGATACGAAGACAGCGAATCGGCAATGCTTCGTTTTGGAAACATCAGGCGTAGATAGATGAGGCATGCCTTTGTGATGTATCGCTTCTCGCCGCAAAACCACGTTTCATACGAAGCTTGGAAATATTCCTGTAGCGTGTGATGGACAAAACGGAGGGTTCTACTTTTGGCGTCTATCAGAACCAGACCGGCACAAACATCAAGGACTGTTTTTTCTGATACCACATCCTCATATGTCGGGATCTCTTCATTGCAGTCGATAGCAAGCGCGTGCACCAGTTCTGCGACAGATAATTGGCGCTTAGCATGATAAATCCAGGACAGAGCTTTCGTAGCCGTCTTTCTCTTTTCAAGAGGTTGAAGCATTATTCTCTCCATCGACTCTTTATATAAATCATCGAGTCCATTTGAATGTGCTCGAACCGCGTTTCTTATCTCCGAAAAACGAGAAAGATGAGTAAGATGTATGCACTTTAGTGCTGCTATAAGAAATATGCCAGAGGCCTGATCTGCTATATGCCGTACAATGTCTTGTTTCGAATTATCTGGTATAAGCTCTGAGAGTTCACTGGATGCGATCATCCCTTCCGCGAAACATCTGATGTCAGAAGCGGGGGCCTTAACCTCAAGCTGAGAATAGGAGTTGAAGACACGGTCGAGCTCAGTAACGTGGCTTCGACCCGATATCAAAAGATTAGCAGAGCCTTTCGAAATCTTTCTCAGAAGCTGGAGAACGGGCTTTCTGTAATAGCCACATTCGTCGATAGCATCAACGACAATAAATACACCCGGTTCAGAGAGACAGATACGACGAATTAATGTTGTGATGTCATCCAGCTTTAGCTTATCACGTCCGTTGCCCAGTGTTTGGTACATGTCCTTCACAGCCGCCGGTATATCTTTCCTAGAATTTACCAGCTGCCGCAGGATGGCTGCGGCAATTTTAGTTGTAATATTCTTGTCGCCAGACGAGTGATAATCACAGTAGAAGTAAGCTACTTTCTTGACTGTTAAGAGATATTCCACAACCAAGGACCTGGGGACTGTTAGCGTGACCAAATTTAGAGTTGAAGACTAGTCATACGTGAGTTGTGTCTTCCCAGTGCCGGCTATATGGTTGAAGCAATCCCGGGTTAGCAAAATCTTCCGCCGGACAATTATCTCGCGGTACATACGGTTCCCGTGGCACCATAGTGTCCCCGACTCTTTACTGACCCAACTTTGGAATTCAGGAGCCGCAAATATCCACTGGCCCGTGCTCGGATGATGGGACGAGATAAGTTCGGCATGCTTCCGCTTATAGGATTCATCGCATATCCAGTCTAGAATCAAGTGATTCTCTCGTCCTATTTGATCATTGGTATACCGTCTCCCGCGAACTCAATATTTTTAGGGGTTATCTTACGTTGGTCTGTAGTTTCGGCTCTCTTTCTAAGCTCCTCGATTCCAGCTTGAGATTGGAGTTGGAGTTGTCTACGTGGTTTTGTCAGTGTACAAAATACAAATGTTCAATACGAAGTTCTCACAGCCCACTGATCATAATTGTTGACTCAATGCGCTCTCTACACATGCGAAGATTGCTGGCCCATCTTATCGTTTCATCTTCCGGTATCGGCCAGAGAATATTCCTGGTCATAAAGCATGCCTCTTGAGTTTGAGCATTATGAAGCTTGTCTTGAACATTCTCTAACTCCCCTTCAATTATTCGAAGCTCGTTCGTCAATGCCAAGTATGTGGCTGATCCTAGCCCTGATGTTGCGAGTGGCAGCGCTAAACCATTTTGGATGTCTGAAAGGAGCTGCTTTAAGACGGTCAAATCTGTGAGGTAGGAGGCGACACTACGGGGTAGGTTCATCATCCTCGAGGTGTACCTCTGTGTGAGATGAACTAATTGAATTGCCAGGCTAAGTACCCCGGCAACCGTAGATGCCACATTCAGCGCGCTATCCATGTTAATAGAAAGTGCAGAAGTTAACACATCAAAGACCAGATAGTGGTTCAGTCTCATTGCGGCAGGCTGTCCTATTTTAAAACCACCTACCCCAACACCCCTGCCCCAAGAGTAATCAAATGTGTCCGCAGTGGCTTGACGGAATGAGGGGCATGTATTTTTGCAACAAATTATACGTTGACAAGATATCTACGTTACGTTTTGGGCATACGGCAGATTTACGCATCGTAGCTATTGGCTCTGAAGTAAGCAAGACACTATTTATTGATGCTGCGATACGACACCCAGATGCATGACTTTGCCCATTTCAGAGTTTGCCTAACGTAATGTCACCACAGCTCTAGAACATACGTGAATGAGATAAGGCCAGCCATGGATGATTCTTATCATATCCCTATGCTGTATTCATTCACCTATTATAACTGCGGATTATAAGAATAGTAATATGTTATTACGATCGCAAATTACATTTCAGGTTCTTGAGTGGTGGTCGTAGATCGTTGCGCCTATAAATATTACCTAGTATTAGACTTCTCTTCCTATCAATACTCCAAGCAAAATTAGCAGCACAATAGCTATTGCCACCAAGTAATAGAGTTTATAATATAGATACTTATTAGTAATATCTTACTTCAGCTGTTAGTCAGCTTATCTCAAAAAAACTTCTTTCTGTGGAATATTACAGGGTCCTCCTGTCATGACCTCTGGATACTGAAGGCAACGTAGGGGTAAGTCTTGAATACTTGTTATCGCACAAGGAGCTCCAACAACTACATCTACAAGCTAGAGATCTATATACAAAATGCTCTCTTTGTTCTGTCACTCTAGGGAGGCGGTATGCAGCTGTAGGTATCGCGAGGCTTCGCGAGAGTCTGACACCCCATTAAGCACACCGAAATGTTGAAGTTAACTATGCACTGAAAAACCTCGCATATTATTGCCAATTATGAGTCAGTTGCGAGAGATCAGCTATGTCCCATAACCTAGATATTTTGTCGGCAAATAGTGGCGTAGCAGCTAATTGGGGCGGAGGGTAACATCCCCTAGACCACACTCTCTATTCATGGGGGTACATCTTATCTGTATGTAGGGCTGTTTATTGATTGGGGTCTGTGAAGAATTTTTAGGCTGTGCAGGCTGCTGTCCATATTCTGCAACAAGACCGAAATTTTGAAAACGTGATAGGCGACGTCCATGCTCAGCCCATTGGCATAGGGGTTATCCTAATCTAGATGCCAAGACTGTTTCGGTCGTCAGCACTATAATTAGTACTTTTTTGAGCCTCATCTCCAACTTGCACACAAATTAGTACTTGTGAAGCTTGTACCGTTTCCCAAGAGCATGTCATAGCCTGAAATAACCATATATGAAGAAGCGTGTAGAGGCGGCTCATATACTGGTAGTTCTGTCCGAGAATCTTTCAAGTCTGATTCGAATTCTCGTCTTACTTGTCGAAGCCTAGTCGTTCGCCAATTATCCCATGCCCAAGTCCTAGCAGATTACTCAAGACTCCTATACCCGTCGCATTAAAATGAGCTCAAGTAAGTTGATACCGGTAGAGTCCCTCGAGACTACCCCAAACGGATCTTCGGATTCTCGGGGTGAAGAGCAAGTCGAACGAACGAAGAAAAGAGTTATCGAGCCAGATCAATTTGGCTTCCACATCCTGCGTGAACCTACAGACCCAGAGGACATAGAGGTTGAGTGAGTGCTGAACAGATGGCGTTCTGCAGTGAAGAGCTAATACCCCATAGCGTTATAGCCATTCACGGAATTGCTGCTACCCCTAAGTACACCTGGGTCGACAAAGAGAGTCAAGTCAACTGGCTTAGGGACTCTAACATGCTCCCCGCTGTGCTTCCTAACGCGCGCATCATGACCTACAATTATGAATCCGTTTGGCACGGAGACAATGCCGTTAAACAATCCCTCGATGATGTTGCAAAGAGCCTCTTAAATGCCCTCAACGTGAGGCGATCCGAATGCCCGCATCGCCCAATACTCTTTATAGGGCACTGTTTCGGGGGGCTTGTCTCACTAAAGGTAAGCAATTCATGTCTTGATGTCAGGTCATTTCGCTGATATGTTTGGCAGTGTTACATAACTGCAAAAATGTTTCCGGGCGAATACCCTGGTACTTTTGACTCTGTGGCAGGGATGATGTTCTGTAAGTAAACTTTGAAGTTTTTTCTTTTGGAACTGGTGATTTTCAGCCATAAAGAGATTTATTATAGTCAGTACAAAACTAGGTCTTACACGTTTTGTATCTTCTAGATGGGACATTGCCGAAATGGTAATTGCTAACCTTGACTATCTAGTGGGCACGCCGTTTCAAGGAATCGCTAGCGACTCTGGATTGACCACAATGGGCGAAGTATACCTCGCTATAGTCAAATCTAAGGTTGAAATACAAGAGTACGTCTCTCACTTCCCATTTTTGTCTCCTTTAAGGTACCAAGTCTCCGCCAGGTCTTGGCTGGCTAGATACTCACGCCACAGACCGTGCTGCTGTTTTGTTTCATATACAGAGATTCCAACCAAGAGACTAATTGTATCTGGCAGTAACCTCATGACTACGATAGCTCATGACAATGATACCCTCGTCGATACTGTTTCAAGTTTTAGCAGACTACTCGAGACATCACAGAAACCGGTCAAACCGAAGATCTTTTGTTTTTTTGAGCGTAAGTCGAGCGAAATTGCAAAGAAAGTTGCAAAGGTGTCTGGCGAACGGGTAAGTAATATAGTGTATTTTTTTTTTTTTTCAGATCTCAGCTAATCATCAACTACGATAACAGAAGTTCCTTGTAACTCGATCGTCTGGCACATTGCCGCCACATGACCATGAGGGTTTGGCCTTAGACCATTTTTCCATCAACAAGTTCGTAGGCGAAAACGATGACAGCTATACAAAAGTGAGCAGAGAAATCAAGAAGATGAATGACAACGCAATGGAACTTATCGAGGCACGACGTTCTGGTAAGTCCACCCTTACTAAACATGTGGTCTAGTTGAAGAATTGTGGGTTTCGGAAAGCCGTAAGATTGGTCCGCAATGAAGAAAGACGGATTCACATGCTCCTTACTCTCATAGTCACATGACCCAAGATATCTAACCAGTCTCCAGGTCTACCTTCGCTGGAGGAAACAAAAATTGCTCGATTGTCTCCAACTCCAAAGTACCCAAGGCAGTCAGGGCAGTCTCGAGCCGGGCCAATCTTGAAGGAGGAAAATTTTGCAAACAGAGACAACATCATAAACAAGATTGAAGAGGGACTGCAGAAAACAACTTGTGTAGCATTGTATGGCGATTCTGGCAATGGGTAAGTACTCCTTTCAGCAAAATGAGTTTCTTATGTTGAGGACTTACTATTATCATCCAGAAAGACGCATGTTGCTGTAGAATATGCACACAAATCCTCTCAAGATTCCCATAGACACGTTTATTGGGTAAATGCCGGGAGTGTTGCTGAATTTGAACTCTCGTACAAGAGCATTGCGAAAACCCTTGGCATCAACAGAGACGGCATGGCGAATGATGATGTCCTGGAAGAAGTCTACAAAACCTTGACACAAGATACTAGTGGACGCTGGCTCATGGTCGTGGACGGCTGGGACAACGAATTAACACTCAAAGCGACGAGTGCATCTCGCCCAGAGAAGTCTCTACTTGACTATATTCCAAGACCGAACCTCGCGAGAGTCCTCGTAACCACGAGATCGAAGAAAATGGCGAGACGCATCGTCGGACCGAATCCCCAGTATACGATAAAAGTCTCCCAACTAAAAGATGGTGATGCGTCCCTTCTCCTACTCGGCAAGGACACTAAGGATCCAAGAGCGAGACGGAAGGCTGCTGCTCGGGCCAAGGAGCTTGGGGGCTCAGCTGGTACGCTCGTCTTGGCTCACTTATATCAAAAGGAGGCGCCGGGTGAACCAAAGGCAAACATGGAGAAGATTCTTGATGGGCAAACCAAGGATACATCAAATACCATGCGAGTGTGGCGGTTGTTGTATGAACTGATGATTGAGAAAAATAATGAAGCGGCGGAATTACTGCTTGTCATGGGTTCAATGAACGTACAGTGCATTCCCAACTCATTCTTCGAGAGGGACCAGCTGTACAAGCAAATGAAACCGTTAGGTCTCTATGGCATGGTTGAGCCTTCAGCTGACAGTATGGTTACCATCGTAACGGCCACAATCCGAGAATGTGTACAGAAGTACCTTGATGAGGAAAAGGAACGAGATATTGTCGAAGAACAGGTATTATCTGTGATGTGCAACAAATTCCATGGGGACGAGCATCGCACAGCCGAAGTCCTGCTACCCTGTGCCCTTGTGGCACTCAAGTTTCAACCAGCATCAACATCAGCCGACATCAAGTACAAACTTGCCAGCTTGCACTCTGAAGTAGCTAAGCTCTATAGACACACGAAACAAGATCAGTTGGCTATTAATCATTGGGAACAAGTCATATCCCTATGCCAAGAAGGCCATGAGAATAACCACAAATTGGCCCAGGGTGCGAAAGAGGCACTAGAGGAAGTACGTACACAACTCGAATCCGCCGAAACCAACTCAAAGGCGATGGTCAAGACAGGGTATATCAAGAGTCGAGTGGCTAGAAACGAGCAAGAGCTGTTGGAGTGGGAGAGAAGCGCTGGTGAACATCACCCGGAAACCATGCGCAAGAGAGGCGAGATTGCTACATTGCAATTGATGCACGGTGGTGAGAGTGAGGCGCAGAGTTCTATCGAGAAGTACCAGCGCGTCTTGGAGTGGTACCAGGACAAGCAGGGAAACAATAGCATCGACGTCGCTAGACAGAGAAACAATCTCGCTCTGGCTCTCCAGCGCCAAGGCGAGTACGGAAAAGCCGAGAACCATTACACATCGGCGATAGTTATCGCGAACTCGCATCTCGGGCAGGACAGTCCGGAGCTGCTGAGGATACATTCTAATTTGGCTTCCATGTATTGCAAACAAGGCCGCCTGCATGAGGCCGAGCAAACTCTCCGAACTACGCTGCAACGTCAACAGAAGGCCTTGGGCGCGAATCATCCCGACACGCTGAAAACGAGACAGAACATGGCCTCGCTGATGGGCGACAAGGGTCAAGTCGACGCTGCGGTAGAGGCGCTCGAGGAGGTGTTCAGGATACAGGTTGAACTACTTGGACCGAAGAACCCAGATACTCTCAAGACAGCGTGCAGCTTGGCCATACACCTGAGCATGCAAGGCCATCACAAGAAAGCAGAGAGTATGCTGAAAGAGACGCTTCAGTACCAGACGAAGCTTCTCGGGGAGGCGCATCCGGATACGACCGCGACGAAGCGCAACTTGAAGGAACTATCGGACCAGATGGAGATGGTGAGGGTATAGGTCTCTATACCTAACCTAGGTATTTGTAAGAAGGGCGTCTAAGTGCAAGTAGCGGTAGATTATCAAGTATTCGGAACAGGAGATCTCAATTTAACTTACAGCCGAGTGACGTATCATTCGCATCCGCCAGCTCACTTCCCAGTGTCTCTTGGCCTACTTGTGGTTCCATGTTTTCGGGGTTGCCTTGAGCGAGAATAGCTCTTCTGGATGTTCTGCTTTCTGGCCTTGGATACCATCTTCTCTCCAACCAGTAGCTTCCTTAGCTGCTAGCAGTTAAACGTCCTCTCACTAGGTACGGAGAACGATGGAGACAATACGAGGGGCGGGAAGATCAGAACGACCAGTAGGCAGCCAACCTTGACGTCCTGGATTCTCCAATTTTAGCGAGGGGAGAACTGCCATTCTCGGCTTCGGTGAAAATTCAATCAAGACTGATCGCAGATTCTAGATGCGTCGATTTCTTGGTTAGCAGTGCGCGCCCCCCTACAGATCTTAGATCTGACAGTTAAAGCTCGTGGTGGGGGAGTGATGATGCGGTCAACCTACCCGCTCACACAGTGCTCTCGAGAAGAGGAAGGGGAACCGAGCAGAGGATCCATCGTGTCGGGACCCAACTCAGTCTGGCGATACCGAATGACGTAGAAGCACGGGACGACCAAAGGGCACATAGTATCCGTATCAAAGAATGGTCGCAGCATGTGAACAAGTCATGTCCGTACATGGCAAGAATGGTCTTCTGTCGTGGCAGTAACAAATAACAGCAGCAGGGGCGAATTCTGGCAAGTGTCGTGTTCTGATCGGCGGTACCCCAATAAAACAATGTTAGATTATTCGATGCTACATGCATAAGGCTGAACTATGTATGCAAGACTACTCTCAGACGATTCATTGGTCGGACAATTATTCTTGATCGTGACTATGAAGGCGGGAAGCCTAATACTTTGCCGCTGTTCCTAGGCAGGGTAGAAGTACGTACAGACTTGATCTGATCTTTGCCTGACATTACTGTACGCATACGACCAACAGTTTCTGCTTGCACGTTTCCATTGTATGCTAGCTTCATGTTGTGTCATCTCTTTCCATGTCGTGTATCTCTGTGAGTCACCCCCGCAGCTCGGTCTCTAGAAAGAGTTGAGACATTGGGTGAGGCGAAGGCAGCCATGTGATTACGACGACCTAGATCCCAGTAGACTATTGCATTCCGGAACATGGCGATGATTCAGGACGCGTCTCAAACAAACAAGTCGGGAACATACATCCTCAAAGGACACGGCCATGATGAGCAGTCGAGAAAGATGGACACCCAGAACAAAGTTGTCATAATCCTAGAGCGAAGAACATATCTGTACAATTAGCACACCCAGAAGACCTCAAAGATATTATAATTAGCACAAAGATAGACGATCTGTACAAGCATGCACAACCTAGTACCAAAGTGTAAGTATCATGACCCGCGAACGGCGGCCGAGATGATACAAGGCTCGTACCTGACTATGGACGAACTTGGCCGCCCTTGCCATGAGAGATGGTTCGTGACTTGGAAGCCAAAGTCACGACCGCTCGCGGCAAGGGCTCCCTTTGCCACAAGTCCTCCGCGATCGCACGCTTGGTACGACCGTCCCGTACCCACGTCCTCCTTTCTCCGACCATCAATTTGTTGGGACATATTGTCATCAGGCTACCAGTGACCTTATTTGTTGGGACGTTATTCTCATGTTTGCGCGGGCCACCGCAGCAGGCTGGGGCGTCCGGACATCACGAAGGGATACATACCAATGGTTCCAGATATCACGAAGGGATATGGTGGTCTGGGTAGGGGTTGCACGACATGGTCCTGGTTTCCTGGCACTGTCCTCTCGAACGCCCCCTTTTCGACAACCCCCTGGAATCAGGTGAGCCCTTGGTGACGTACCCGTTGCGGTAACGCATCACAGCAGATGAGGAGGAGGAGGAGGCGCTCTTGTCGCGCCAGGGAGACGATTCCAGTATGTACTCTATTTCCATAGCCAAATATGGCAGGCAACGTCTTGGGATCGAATCACGCGAGACGAGACGAGAGCCAGGCGAGACGAAATTTGATCAAGGATCAGGCAGGTGATCCTCTTGTCAATCTGTCGTGCCCATTTGCCATTTGCTATTCGCATGGCTTGTTTGTCTTGATTTCCGTGCTATTCGTGCTGAAACACAATGTCGCCTAGTGAACTGGTGCAAGCCACATAGATCGATCTGGCTCGTGCTCTCGTGTTTATTGATCCTGTCATGCTACCTTACCTCTTTTTTCATTCTTCTCATCTTTCCCACACTTTTCGTTCTTCCTCTTTCCCACAACTCGTTCGACTTGCTACACCATTCTTACACATCCCACCCACCTACGCTACGCCAACTTCCATCTGATTCACCATAGTCCCTACTTCACCATGGCGTCGTCTGTCTCTGAGCCCGCCTCACCTACCTCGGAATCACCTTCCAACTCCCAAATCATGGACTACCTCGTAAATATGCATCGGGATTTGGACACCATCAAGCGGGATATCGCCACCATCAAGCGGGATGTGGGCGGCATGCAGCAGAGTATAAAAACTCTAATTGATAGGCAGGACAAACATGACATCAAAATGGATACACTACAAAGCAGTATTGAAGACCTGACAAAGCGGGTACAGAAGTTGGAGAGAGGCCAGAAGGCCACTGATAATGAGGTTCATAAACTTGCTCATGACCTCAAGAACTTTGCGTCAGATATCGAGAGTTTGAATTCCACTTGTGAGTCGGCGGAGAAGTATAGTAGAACGCATCAGACCATGCTTCGAAGCCACCTTATCAGTTTGGAGACACTTTTGAGAGATCTTACAAATGGGGGAGACGATGCTGTCATGGCTAGATTCAATATCAATCACGAACAGGTCTTGAGGGCCATTAAGTAAGTTATAGTAACTTGATTTCCAATTTGGCTATGCTAACGAGTTGAACACTAGTGATTTTCACATCCGCCAGGAAGCAGTGGCCTCGTCTTCAGCACAGTAGCTGACGTCGGCAAGCCTGATGGTAAGATGACACCCTTTGAATACTGTTAGTTTATAATGTGCTTTGTAGCTAATCTAGCGCCCGTACAGGGCTCATTCTTGTCATTGCAGAAGTGTGGCGGTGTGGAGCGGCAAAGTTGGTTTCCATTTTGATTTCGGTTCTCATTGAACCATGCAACTGTTTGTGGACTTCAGTCGTCACCGGGATGTTTGTGGATTTCGGTTTTCATTAGACTTCTTCGGACTCAGCGTGTTATTTTGCTTCACACGATAGTGGCTCGACACTTGACAGATGTAGTGGTGGTTTCATCACTCGATAATAGATTTAGTGATATTTTATCACTCTTCGAACCCAAACACTCTCTTCTGCCTATGAGAACTTGTGATTTCTACACGCACTCGCTACTTGACGTCGCTTGTAAGAGCGATTGTCACGGATGAACTAATCGTGACGGCTCATCACGATATGCGATGAGGCTGGATCGATCGCGTGTTTATTAGCGACGGTGGTCCAGAGCCAGACAAGATAAGACACGCCTCGGGTGTGGGCAAGTCCAGTGCTGGGAGTCTGTATGCCACCCATTGGTTCTTTCGCACGGGGTAAAAACTACTCAGTCATCGTCTTCCGGCTCTATTGGCACTCATGTCTTCGGCTTTACTTGAGGATGTGATTGGGATTGCGTCACGGTCCACGAACATGGCCCACTCGAGCTCCTTGTTACCAAGAAAGGCAGATGATATACGGATCTTTCCAAATCTCGAGATCATGTTTGCCAATGCAGACACTCGATGACACTTAATTAGCTGCTCTAGGTGTGACGAACGCATTGCCCAGTATGCCATTCTCATATAACTTCCTTGAGCAGGGAAACTTCGAAGCTGCGGCCGGTCATAAGCACTTGCCTTCCTCTGTTCTATTTACTTTTCATGCTTTCTCCCCAGACTTGACTATAGCCTCGCCTTCAGAGACTTGAACCATCCTTTTCTGTTCTACCATTTCGTCTACGATTACATGATGGTCTCGACTCTCCGTCTCACACACCACCGACCACCACTACCAAGGCGAATACTGTTGATTGCTTTTCTACAAACAACAAACTATGATTCTTGAGTCTGATGGGGTGTTCTACAAGGTACAGAAACTTACTTACTACACAACTCTCCCCTTTTCACCACTAAGATCGAGGCACACTCGACGCGAATCCTGCTCTGCCACCTTGAACCTGTTGAATCTTTGTTTGTTTTACTGTTAGTCTCTGCTTTTATTTAGAAATGGGCAGTTTCTGGTTAGCTTTCGAAGTTTGTTTTATCTTATATTGAAGCCAGGGGTTAGTTAGATCTATACGGCTTCGCGGCGAAAGCTAACCGAAAAGGCTCACGCTCCCCCTGACACTATTCACGTAGTATATGTGTATGCCTTGGTGAAAATTACAGAAAAAGTGTATTCGGACCATACTTCGGCATTGTCAAATTCGTGCACATGTACCAACGCACATCGAACCCTCCTCTGCCAAACCAACAATCCTTAAAGAAGAAGAAATGCTCGAGTGCCAGAGCATCATCCCATACTAACCTTTTGCTCAAATCACAAGTCCGGTTATACCCATACCCTCAGAGTTACCTTTCTCTTCGTATCTTCTACTACAAGTGTCGGGAAATGTCAGGCATCAAGTACGCAGGAGGCTAGTAGGGTCCTTGTGGGTGGTGATATAGTATATAATTCGGCTATATTGAGCTCTGAGTCTACTCCAGTTAGTTTGGCGAGACTCAGGAATCAACGACATTGAGTCCTTCCCCCCTACCTTCGACGTAGCGGTGACCTACTGGTGGCTTGACTCCACTCTAGTTGTAACCAAGAACCTGACAGGGGACTAGTTCACGGCTATCCTATGGTATATACGTGACTGAACCCCTTGGATGTGAGGATGTAAGTCTTATACATTATTCCCGTGATCTGTCAGCGTAGTTCGCCCCCATAATACTTCCACGCAACGTTCAGGACGTCGAGAGTAGGGTTCATATCACCTCCTATATTACTAGAAATTTGTCATAGTCTCATGACACCGCTGTCATGATTGAAAGCATTCGGGTGGACCGGGAACAAACTGACCTCTATGAAGCCCCAACTACGACCCCTTTCTATTCACTCTGGGCACTTGTTCTGCCTCGGCAGCCCGTACGTATATAGACTAGCTTGGAAATCTCTGCTGTGTAGATAGAACTCCTCTTTGTGTGATAAAAATAACTCAATACTGGAACTACCACCAGCGGTGTAGACCATGGTATAGTCTCTGACAACGGGTCAACTCAATTCCACATTTCCCTCGAGTTATTCGTGGATCATCAAAGCTCGGGATTGGTGTTTCTCTTTCCTGGGCCATGTAAATCTTCGTCTGGGTATCCCATCTTCGATTTTCTTATAGTCCAATGTCCTGTTCTGCTTAGCCCAGGCAGCCCGTTCCAATCCGACTCATACTATGCAGTGCTCTGCAGCGCCAGGCAAGCTGTCACTAGAATAGAAAGCTTTACCTACGATGCGTAGAATATTCCCCAGCTCCTGCCGGACCTCAGGACTACATGCCCGTTAACTGAAGGGGAATTCACACATCCAGAGGGGCTCCGCCCGGGGGGGTTGGACCTCTGGGAACTCGGCCGCCGTCCCTCACGGTCCGGCCCTCGCCCCAGCCGGCCCTTTCGTGACGTGTATCTTGGACTGCATTGGCTGTAGTAGTGTTGGCTGTAGTAGTGTTGGCTGTAGTAGTGTTGGCTGTAGTAGTGTTGGCTGTAGTAGTGTTGGCTGTAGTAGTGTTGGCTGTAGTAGTGTTGGCTGTATTAGTTGTGTTAGCTGAGCTTCACATTTGCTTTAGCTATAGTGGCTATTAGTGACCATGTTTACTATTGTAGCGCGCAAGCCATACAGTTAGCCATAAAGTCAATTTTAGTGCGAATATATTACATTTAAGGCTTTTTTAGAGTTTAACTAATTAGCTTGTTATAGAGTCTATGTAGACTACCGGGAGCAATGTAGAGAAGATTTAAACTTCAAGGGGTTACCATCAGAACTTTTCAAGCTTTACTTTTCCTCACGCTTAACCGTCGTTGCTAATACGTGTTCGTCAGATGTAAGGCTTTCCAATTACTCGACTTCGTGTCTCGTAGGGGTACCTATCATGGAGTCATATAGATGGTCATCCCAGGGACTACAACCCAGAACTCTCTCCTCGTAGCACCTCCCACAAACGTCTTCTCAAACTTTGAGTCGGCGATCCCGTGGAGGAAGCCTTGGTAATCCTCGTAGCATATGCTGGGAACGCGCGCCCGTTTTCCTATCTAACATTATTTTTTATCATGCTCAAAACACCCGTCCTTGTCAGTCGATCCAACTCTTGTGACGGGAGGGCTGTACATACATCATTTTGCTGACTCAAAGTTGCTCGAGCGATGACTTCCACGCTGCCCGAGGACCACAGCTCTATTGCATCGATTGGACGCCTGTAATCACAGCGAACAATTCTTTCACCAGCGTACGACGAAATTTGGTTTCGAAGGACAACCTACAAGAGACTCTTGCCAAACTCAACATTAGTTAATACTACTTTCGGTGCTTTATCTATCATTTCCGTATCTAACCTCCCCCCTAGCATCGCCCGCCCCTTTCTGTCAAGATCACTCAAGCTATCGAAGTATACAGCCGTGTCTGATGTTTTATAATTGGGGAACTTGACTCTCGAAAGGGACGCTAACCGTAAAGAGCTCGTGGTGGATGTTGGTCTCGATGTTGTATATTAAGAGTAGGACTTCCGTCTCTATGTCATGACAATCCACCAGAGGCTTCCGTGGCGACGCCGCAAGGTTCTACTGGTTCTACTGGCTCTTGTCCTCTTCAGCCATGGTGATGTCACTGGCCAAACGCGTCAAGTTTGATCATTCCGTAAGTGGTACCTCATATCTCACTACCACGCAACGCTAGACCTGATCGGTATATGCAGGTCTGTCCCTTGGCGTCATCCAAAAAAACTCTGGAAGTGGAAGACGTCCTGACCGAGATACCCGAGATACCAGCACCCACAATACACAAATTTCACCTGCAACCTTTTTGCTTGCTACTGTCTTAATTCCCTTAATTCCCTCCTCCCTACCTCCCTACCTTCCCCCCGCCTCCACAGAGTAGCCGCTTCCGCCACGAATAGGGACTCCTGCCGACCTGCCCCTCCTGTTTACCCCTCTATTTGTGTACACACTACCTGTCTAGATGTTAGCCTTCGGACCACACACACCCTATCAAACACTGTACCATTAGAGTTCCTTCGTCGTAGACCTGCTTGTATTATTGTTATTATTATTATTTGTAGTAGTATATAGTAGACCCAGTCCCTTTTCGGTACGCCCTAATGTCTCTTCGTTCTCTCGCTCGCATCGATTCTCTCTCTCGAGCTTCCCCTCTCGCTAGCAGCAGAGTCCGCTTACACCGCCCACCACACACGCATCCGACGACACATGTCCGTCGGTGGATACAAAATCACCACCATTTCAGCGGCGTCCGTCTTAGGTAAGTACGGTCAGAGTGGTCCTCGTGGGGGAGCCCGTGCCAACAGCGCCCAACTAACGCAACCACGTTATCGTGTATCCTGTAGTTCTGCTCCCCGGGCCACGCCAAGCATCTCCTCCTCTCTCACGCCGTCCCTGACCCCTCCTCCAAGACCGTCTCCTCTCCGAACCTCTCGACCACCCACCGCTCCTTCGGCATCATCTCCCGTCCGATACTGCTCCTACAGAAGACACAACATGTGCAGACTGGCCGGCGAGACGGAGCACTTTGGCGGTGCCAACCCCGATCCCAGCTCGGGGCGAGAGCTACTGCCCACCAATGTCGTCCCCCGGCATTACGACGTGACTCTCGAGCCCGACTTCGAGAAGTTTACCTTCGAGGGCAAGGTGGTGATCGACTTCGACGTGCAGGAGGAGACGCGGTCGATCTCTCTCCACACCATCGAGATTGACATCCACAGCGCCCACATCAAGTCCGGGGGTGCTGTTGCGACGTCCTCTTCGTCGATCACGTACGACGAGTCCACCCAGGTCTCCAAGATCGAGCTCAAGGATGCCGTCCCCACGGGCAAGACCCAGCTGGAGATCAAGTTCACGGGCCAGCTCAACGACTCCATGGCCGGCTTCTACCGCTCCACGTACAAGAAGCCCGATGGCTCCGAAGGGATCCTCGCCACGACGCAGATGGAGGCCAACGACTGCCGGAGGGCCTTTCCCTGCTTCGACGAACCTGCCCACAAGGCCAACTTCACGGTGACCCTCATCGCGGACAAGCATCTCACGTGCCTGAGCAACATGGACGTGGCCTCCGAGACCGAGGTACGCTCCGAGATGAGCGGGACGGCCAAGAAGGCGGTGAGATTCAACCCGACGCCCCTCATGTCGACCTACCTGGTCGCCTTCATCATCGGCGAGCTCAATTACATCGAGACCCTGAATTTCCGGGTGCCCATCCGCGTATACGCGCCTCCGAGCTCCGACATCGAGCACGGGCGCTTCTCTCTCGAACTGGCCGCGCGGACGCTGGCATACTACGAGAAGATCTTCGGCGCCGATTTCCCGCTGCCAAAGATGGACATGGTTGCCATTCCCGACTTCGCCGCCGGTGCCATGGAGAACTGGGGGTTGATCACCTACCGCGTCGTGGATCTCATGCTGGACGAGAAGGCAAGTGGTGCCGCCATGAAGGAACGAGTTGCCGAGGTCGTCCAGCACGAGCTAGCACACCAGTGGTTCGGAAACCTGGTGACAATGGACTGGTGGGAGGGCCTTTGGCTCAACGAAGGGTTTGCGACGCTCATGAGCTGGCTAAGTATGTTTTGCACGGCGCGAGCGCATGTGAAGAGTGATATCACGATGGTTCATGGGGGCTAATGGCGAGGCGCAGGCTGCAATCACTTCTACCCCGAATGGAAGGTCTGGGAGAACTACGTCGCCGACAACCTCCAGAGTGCGCTGGGCCTGGACTCGCTGAGAAGCAGTCATCCGATCGAGGTGCCCGTCAAGCGGGCCAGCGAGGTCGACCAGATCTTCGACGCCATCTCCTACTCCAAGGGGTCGTGTGTCCTTCGCATGATCTCGACGTACCTGGGCGAGGACGTCTTCCTCGAGGGTGTCCGGCGGTACATCAAGAAGCATGCGTATGGCAACACGCAGACGGACGATCTCTGGGCCGCTCTCGAAGACGCGAGTGGCAAGCCCGTCCGAGAAATCATGTCCATCTGGACCAAGAATGTCGGCTTTCCGGTCGTCCAGGTCACGGAGGACGCGGCAAAGAACACGATCCACGTGAAGCAAAACCGGTTCCTGAGGACCGGCGACACGAAGCCCGAGGAAGACAAGGTCCTCTACCCGGTGTTCCTCGGGCTCCGCACGAAGACGGGCGTCGACGAGTCGCTGACGCTCTCGGAGAGAGAAGGCGTCTACAAGCTGCCAGACCTCGACTTCTTCAAGCTCAACGCCAACCATACCAGCATCTACAGGACATCGTACAGCCAGGAACGACTGACCAAACTTGGCGAGGCCGCGAGAGAGGGGAAGCTGACGGTGGAGGACCGCGCCGGCATGATCGCGGATGCCGGTGCCCTCGCCGTCTCGGGCTACCAGAAGACGTCGGGGGTGCTCAACCTCCTGAAGGGATTCGACACAGAAGAGTCGTTCGTCGTGTGGAGTGAGATCATCGCCCGCGTGGCGACTGTACAGGCAGCTTGGATCTTTGAGGACCAGGCCATCAAGGATGGCCTCGAGGCGTTCGTCAAGGATCTGGTCAGCGAGAGAGCACACAAGCTGGGCTGGACATTCTCGGACGACGACGGACACGTCGAACAACAATTCAAGGCTATGCTCTTCGGCGCCGCCGGCATGGCAGGCGATAAGGAGATCATCGCGGCGGCCAAGGACATGTTCGCCAAGTACAAGGCCGGCGACAAGTCGTCTATTCACCCCAACATACGGGGCAGCGTCTTTGGTATGGCTCTCAAGTATGGTGGAAAGGAAGAGGTAAGCTCGCCGAGATGCGG